>OZ012739.1:290177744-290260328 GCA_963859935.3 Lathyrus sativus | reverse complement strand
AAAAAACCTAAAGTTGTTACGTCCAGAGGAAAACCCTAGGGTTCTTTGGAAGCGAGTTTCATTCTTCACCGACAGAAGAAACAACGGCGAAAAGAAGAGAGAAAAAGGGGAAGAAGGAAGAGATCATATCGATTATCTTGAACTCCGAGAGTAAGCTTTCTTGATTCAGACAGACATTTCTTTTGGTTATTCTGCCATGATTTGATGAGGTTTCCAGATCTAGGGTTTTAATAAGGTGTGTTTCAATCTGTTTCGTTTTATTTTGAGGTTAGAGTTGGGTTCGAGATAGATTTAGGTGAGGGGTTTATGTTTTGATCGGTAGAGATTTGGGGTTATTGTGGCGCCGGAGAAGACGACGACGCCGTCGGTTGGCCGTCGGCCTTCTCCGGAAGACGTGTTGCAGAGGGAGGGGGTCTGAGAAAAACGAAGGAAAATGGGGAAGGGAAAGTTTGAAACCTTTTTGTTCTTCGAACCCTCTGCATACGTGTCGCCATGTTTTGGCATGTGGGTTTCTGATGATGACACGTGTCATCATCATAGTGCATCATCAGGATCCAATCTGATCCTGTGTGTTTCCTTTTTTTCCCTTACCATGCACCTTCGTGGGTATGGCCGTGGGATTCACTATCTAGGCCATTTCAGATGATTCAGATTTGTTGAATGGTCCACGATGGACTATCCCCTCATCTGACTGGGCCCTTATTATGGGCCTAGAGTTGTGCTAAATGCACCCCCAGTTTAGTTTTTTTTCCAGCCCGTTTTTTTTTTTTTTGTTTTATTAATATTATCATTATTTTGTAGGAAAATATATATATATATATATATATATATATATATATATATATATATATATATATATATATATATATATATATATATAATATATATATATATATATATATATATATTATATAATATATATATATATATATATATATATATATATATATATATATATATAATATATTTTTTTAATTACTTTAACGTCTATATTATAATAAGTATTATTTTGTAGCGAAATATGTATATAGAAATTTATATTTTTTGCTAATTATTCTAAGGTTATGTTCAATTGACTATATTATTTAATTTGTAGAAATAATAATTTATTGATTACGTCAAATATATTTGTAATTAACTAAATGATTAATTTTTTTTAGTATAACTGTAGAAAAACGCACATATATGATTTTTATTGTGATTAAATATAATTAGTTAATAATAATTGATTAATTTTATTAAATTTCTCTCCTTTCATTTACCTCTTATTTAATATTTAGTGCTTGATAGTTCTATTTAAAGTTGTATAATTCCTATTGTTTATTATAGTCACTGTTTGTTATATAAGTTCTTACATACCCATTCAAGATAAAAAAAAATAATTTCTCGATCCAATGTCGAGCCACTTTCACCCTTGTAAGTCGAGCGTCTGTACCTCGTCGTCGACCTTACCTCATTCCTAGAATCTCCTATCTTTTAATTCAATCGCTTTCGCATCAAAACATAAAATTTAAACCTCGATTCACATCGAATATTTTTCTCAAATTAAATTAATATACTTAATCATATTTAAACACTATTTCGATAAAGATGAAAAGGGAGTTGGAATCGAGCCTTGATTTCTCTTCTCGATTGTTTGAGCCCGATGAGCCTTTCTTAAGTTCAAACAATTGTCTTCTAATACGAAACGAAATTAAGCTTATTTTCATAAACACTTAGATGAGAAAGAGAGAGAGTCAAGACTTTGACTCGCTTTCCCGATTACTTGGGCCCGAGAAGCCTCAACCTGAGGAAGAAGAAGAATACAACAATCAAGGCTGAGGTGAGTGGCAGTACACTGGCTGGACCACTCTGGGAAAATATTTGATCCATATCATGGATATTCTGAAGCACCTCAATCTCCTCAGCAATCCAACCACATCTGACATTCTCAGCATGATGCAGTCCATGCAATTGGAACAACAAAACTTTATGTGCACTCAAGATGAGTGATTAAGTCAAATTCAAAGCCAACTCCAAACACAAAATGAAAGGCTCAATAACTTCTCCACCATAATGGATGCACGGTTTGAGGCTCTTGTTACATCAAATGAAGCTCAGGAAAGCGCCATAGCCAACAATTTGAACTACTTGAACACATTATTGTGGAGTTCACTGACTTGGCCGATCCTTACCGCAATCCTCATTACTATGAGAGGGGACGAGGTCGAGGGCATTAGATTTCTGTGTGCAATTCATGTTATTTTATTTTATGTTGTTATGTTGTTTCATGTTATGTTTTATGTTGTTTGGATTGTTATGACTATTTGGGTTTTCTCATTGCATTTTCTCTCATTTATCTATACTATGAGTATTCGTTATTTTTTCATTGTCAATATTGGTATATGATTAGATATTACCTGTTAATCATCTTGTTGATTTGAACAATTCACTCTTAATCGTTCTCTTTCTCTTTTTGATGTTGTCAAAGGGGGAGAAGAGAGTGTATCAAGCCAAGAAGAGCACACCATATCACATCAGTTACAGTTACTTTTGCTGTTGAAAGTACATGATTGAAAAAGAAAGGGGGAAGCTTATGCTACCATGTTTGTAATACTGATTTGGGTCTCATTGGCTTCGCACAAGTTGTCATCATAAAAAAGGGGGAGTATGTGAGGGCAAACCGTCATACAACATACGATCTTGAGTTTCGATGATGACAAATTGCAACCATGGATGAATTGGTATTATCGGTTCTACCTCTACAAAGACAAATGCAAATATTCCATCCACCATATCCTTCTTATATCATTTTACTTGCTTTACTCAATACAATATATGTGAATGATATGTGGTTATGAATAAATGCATAAAAACCACATAAATATCAATTTTTGCAGAATTACACATCATGAGTCGACCACTGAGTCAGTGCATGTATCTATGCAAATGGTCACGGGCCAGCGCATGAAGACTATGAGTCGACCGCAAGGTCGACGCATGAAGCTTGTATTTTCTCACGGGTCAGTGCACGCCGACCTATGGTCGACGCACACTGTTGGACTTTCAAACTTATCTAAATCTGCAGGCTATGCATCGATGCATAGACCTGCTATGGTCGACCGTTCGCGCATTGGTGCTGTTTTTGAAGTCTTTCCACTGTGTTTGAAAAGCTGTTAAGTTTTTTGATTGGTTGGTTACTATATATAGAGACTTTGTTCATTTTTATCAACAACAATTGTAAATTTGAGTCAATTGTCATAAAAACAAGAAAAGTGAAAGAGGTGCCATCAAAGTTCATCAATCTTCATCTTCTACAACCCACAACACAACAATTACACACAACAATTTTTGGGGTGCTTGTGATCTTGTTCAAGGTGATAAGGTCTGAAGCCGTGATCGGAAATCCGGTTCGGGTTGATTTTGAAGGTAGGTTTTTCTTGGATAAAACCTAGCAGGTTTTGCCCTCCAAGATTTGGAGATTTTGGAGGTTTTTCGGTACGGATCATCTCCTCCTACTTCAGCTGAGTGAAGGTGATTGAGAAGCGGTAGTCTTCGTCAATCTAGTAGCGGAAATCAGTGAAGCGTGAAAGAGTGTTCCAGGTTCGATTTGTTTGTGCGCGAGATCAGCCGGGTCGAGGGTTTGAAGAACGGAAGGTTATTCAACAAAGGGACTGGAATCGGAGGTCTACTCACAACAATCAGAGAACTTGATTCGACTCGAATCAAGGAGCAAGAAGCGATAACATCATCAACATCAAGAGGGCTTGCTTGTATATTTTGCTTATCAATTCTTGTATAAACATTTCTACGTTACAAGTGATATCTATTATATTGATCTTAATTCTATTATTAGAATTGAGGGCAGACGTACCCCGAAGCAAGGACGGTGGGGGAACTGCCTCAACAAATCTTTGTCTCCTTTACTTTTCAGCACTTTCAGTTTTGGCTTAAGATTTAAGTGATTTTAGTATAAGCAGTTATATCAAAATTAGGGTTGATTTGAGTAAGTACTTACTATTGTTTTGAACTTTAGTGCAACAATATATTGCACAAGGAACTTAAAGCAACTTACTCAAGCCAAACCACACTTAGAGTGTATTGCACACCAAGTGTTTGATAAATTGCCTAAAGCAAAGTATACTTAGCTTATTTGCCTACTTTGTGGGCATTATAGATCATTGGTGCTAGTTCTACTAATAAGTGGTAAAATCAACTGATAGCGTGACTAGTTTGTTGAATCAAATTTTGCTCATTATCATTTCCATAAGGCTAGATGCATATCCAGTCTTCTAATAACGATTCATTTTAGACGTAATTTTTCCACGGCCGCTTTTGCAATTGAAAACAAATATTTTGAAAAACCAATTTTAATTGGTAGCGCCGATTGATTTTAATTGGGATTTATTCAACCCTCCTTCTAGATCCAAGCCATCGTCTAACAGTTGCAAGAAAGGACACACCATTTCTAAATGTCGTTTTAGGAGATTTTTGGTTCCTAAAGGCATTTATCGCTGGTTGCCTAAATGCGACTATTTTGTCACTCACAACTTAGAACCCAATAATCCATTGGGTACCTACTCTTGTTAATTGTTTTTCATAGGTACAACATCTTGAGATCACCGAGAGAAGATGCATTCTCGATAGTGGCTGCTCAAGACACATGACAGGAGACATATCTCTCTTCATCGACTTCATGGTAAAGAAGAAAGGATATGTAACCTATGGAGACAACAACCGTGGTGCAATACTTGGAAAAGGTAGTGTAGGTAACCCCTCTTCCACTACTATCTCTGATGTATTGCTTGTCGAGGGCCTTAAACATAATCTTATTAGCATTAGCCAATTATGCGACAAAGGATACAATGTATCATTTTCAAAAGATTGTTGCCGAAATATGCATAATGATGAAATGAAGAGTGTGTTTAATGTTCTAAGAGTAAACAATGTTTATATGCTAGATTTGAATGAAGTATCTTTGACAAGTGATAAATGTCTCATAACTATGAGTGAAGACTCATGGTTATGACATAGACGTCTAGCACATGTTAACTTTCACTTGCTAAACAAGGTAGTGTCAAAAGATCTAGTCAAAGGTCTGCCCAAAATTAAGTTCACCAAGGATTACCTTTTTGATGCTTGTCAAATAGGAAAGCAAACGAGGATCACTTTTAAATCTAAAAATATCGTTTCAACTACGAGACCTCTTGAGCTTCTCCATATGGATTTATTTGGGCCATCTAGAATTAAAAGCCTAGGTGGTAACTATTATGGTTTTGTAATAGTTGATGACTTTTCGAGATTTCGTTGGACTATCTTCTTGGCTAGCAAGAGTGATACATTCGTAGCCTTTGAAAAATTTGCTAAGCTTTCTCAAAACAAATTAAACACAAATATCATAGCAATTAGGAGTGATCATGGAGGTAAGTTTGAGAATCATTTGTTTGAGAAATATTGCGGTAAACACGGAATTGATCACAACTTCTCCGCTCCACGTACCCCTCAACAAAATGGGGTTGTAGAACATAAAAATCGTATTTTGGAAGAGTTATGGAGGACAATGATCAATGAAAGTGCATTACCTAAGTATTTCTGGGCTGACGCCATAAGTACGACATGTTATGTATTGAATCGGGTGTTCATCCGCCCCATTCTAAACAAAACACCGTATGAACTTTTAAAAGGGTGCAAGCCAAATGTGTCTCACCTACATGTCTTCGATTGCAAGTGTTTTGTGTTGAATAATGAAAAAGAAAGCTTAGGTAAATTTGATTCCAAGTCCGACAAAGGTATCTTCCTCGGATACTCTCAGTCAAGTAAGGCCTATAGAATATACAATAAGAGATTACTTACCGTTGAAGAGTATGTACACGTAACATTTGATGAATCTTATCCGAGAAATGTCGGAAAAGGTAGTGTTGTTCATGGTGCAGGTACATCTTTGGAAGACATACTCAAAAGTGCCGAGTCGGGAATTGATCAACCCGACCTAGCCAAAATTGAGGAGGAAAAAGATGACCAACATGAAGAAACTGAGGTAGTTCATCCGTCTGATAAAGATGATCTTCCTCCAGCTTGGAAGTCTTCCAAAGATCATCCTATCAACAATATCCTCGGTGATATATCAAAGGGGGTGACAACTCGGTCTAAGATAAGTAATTTTTGTTATCGCTTCGCTTTCGTTTCTCATATGGAACCTAAAAACCCAAAAGAAGCCTTACTCGATAAACATTGGTTCTTATCTATGCAAGAGGAACTTAACCAGTTCAAGAGAAATGAGGTTTGGGACCTTGTCCCTTCTTCGCGAGGTCATCAAGTAATTGGCACCCGATAGGTGTTTAAGAACAACTTGGACGAAAACGGGGTAATAACTCGCAACAAGGCATGTTTAGTCGCGCAAGGGTATAACTAAGAGGAAGGCATCGACTATGAGAAGACTTATGCGTCGTTTATCTGACTCGAGGCTATACGCCTTTTACTTGCCTTCGCTTGTGCGAAAAATTTTAAGCTATTTCAAATGGATGTAAAAAGTGCATTCCTTAACGGCTATATAAATGAAGAAGTTTATGTTGCCCAACCTCTGGGTTTTGAGTCTCATGAATATTCTGATCACGTATACAAGTTAAAACGTGCCTTGTATGGACTCAAGCAAGCCCCTAGGGCTTGGTATGAGCGTCTAAGCAAGTTTCTACTTGATCAAGGGTACTCAAGAGGCAAGGTCGACACAACCCTCTTCATTAAGCGTCAAGGAAAACACTTAATTTTTGTGCAAATTTATGTTGATGACATTATATTCGGATCAATTAACATGAATCTCGTAAGAGAGTTTTCTAACCTAATGCAGGGTGAATTCGAGATGAGTATGATGGGGGAGCTCACATATTTTCTCGGGTTACAAATTAAGCAGCTTGAGGAAGGAACTTTTGCAAGTCAAATGAAATATTGTCTTGAGATGCTCAAGAGGTTTGACATGGCAAACTCCAAAGCCATTGACACATCAATGCCGACATGTGCAAATCTCAATAGAGATGAAAGTGGTAAGGATGTAGAGGTAAAAAGATATCGAGGTATGATCGGCTCTCTTCTTTATCTTACCACTTCTAGACCCGATATTATATTTAGTGTTTGCATGTGCGCTAGATATCAATCTTCTCCTAAGGAATCCCATCTAAAAGTAGTTAAGCGCATACTTCGATACCTTTCGGGTACTCCAAAGTATGGGCTATGGTATTCCAAAGGAAACGATTGTTCCTTGGTTGGATTCTCCGATTCCAATTTTTCCGGGTGCAAATCGGATAGGAAAAGTACCAGTGGTACTTGTCACTTATTTTCAAAATCTTTGGTTATTTGGCATAGCAAGAAGCAGGTTTTTGTTGCTTTGTCAACCACCGAAGTGGAATACGTTGCTGCTGGTAGTTGTTGCGCTCAAGTCCTATGGCTTAAGCAACAATTGCTAGATTTTAATCTCAAACTTGAGCGTATTCTGATCTTTTGTGACAATACGAGTGCCATCAATCTTACCAAGAATCCTGTGCTGCATTCACGTACTAAGCATATCGAAATACGACACCACTTCCTTAGGGATCATGTGGAGAAAGGCGATGTAGTTTTTGAACACGTTGATACTAAAAATCAACTAGCTGATATTTTCACAAAACCTCTTGCTACTGAGCCTTTCTTTCATATCCGACGGGGACTAGGTATTCTCGATATTTCGGATCGTGTTTAGTGAAATTTCTTGCACATCTTTTATATATCTATGTCTATATCTACTTTGATTATCGGATATCTAACAAATTTAAGATGTTGAAAGTATATGTGTGTGTTCATCTAGCTATATTTGGAATGGAGGTAATATCTTTCCTCAACTATTTCTCTCTCGATACTCATGTTCACAAAATGCATCAAATTATGTGTTACATTTGTCATATATGTCGTATTATATATATGTTATCTCTTTGAGTGCTTAAAATGTGTTTTGGCTGGTTATTTATGTCTCTATGTATGCCCATATGATCAAAATTGTCAAAATTTGCTAGTTTTTCCTGCATGAGTCGACCTAAACAAGGTCCGGTCGACTCACAAATATGTATCCAAAATTGAATTTTGTTCGGGTATGCTCAGGTCGACCTACCGGTCGACGCATACCTTTTGATTTTTGAATTTTCAGTTTTGAACACAGTATGCATCGATGCATACACAGAGGGGCCGACGCATCACACGAAATCTGTCAATTTTTTTTAAATCGTTCAAAATTCCCTTTTCAATTCTCTTTTATGACTCATATTAATGTGCATCATTACATCTGCATAGAAACTTGACACCTACATCACATGCTACTCTACCACTCACCTCTTCCCAAAACCTAGAAGCTATTACAAAAAGGGTCAAAGTCTTAAACTTCTCTCCATCTTCAAGAATCATTTCCAATATTTGCAATCATCATCAACCTATTACTTCTTCTTCTCTATGAAAGCAAAAATCGTGGCTACCCAAAAAGTTACCGGTAAAAGATCCACAAGAGCTTCCTCCTCTACAGGACCTTCATCTGCATCTCTTTCGGCGACCGCCGTATCACTGGTTCCTCCTGAATTTGCCGAGAGCTTCGCTAAAAACTTCGGCAAACGGTATGTGGTAAAGTAACATGCCTATTATCGCCTCTCTGCTGAGCGAATGCACATTCCTCAGGTAATCAGTCTTCTTGATTTTCAAGGGTTCAACAAACTTCTGGAGTGCAACACGAAGTATAATGAAGACCTTGTGAGGATCTTCTATACTTGTCTTTATGGTATGTTTCCGGGTTCTGAGTTTTACACTAAAATCGGAAATACAAAGGTGGTTGTTAATAATGTTGTGTGGCTGAAATTATTTGATAAGCCTCCCGTTTCCGATGAGCCTCCCGTTGAGGTCACTGACATCCACACGGTTGAGGGCTATGAGTTCAAAGAAGCCTTGAACTCGATGTTGAAAAAGCCCTATGTTGCTGACATTGTGGCGAGTGATTTATTCCCAAAAACCGTCACTACAGGGAAATTGAAACCTATGGATAGGATCTTGCAATGGATTATGGCGCGCATTCTGCGGCCTAAGAAAGGTGGATTCTCTCGAGTTGATCAGGCCGAAGCCCATTTGATCTATATCTTGAAGAAAAGGATCAAAATTGATTGGCCTTATTACATTGCAAGTAGGATTTATGCTCTTAGGGACTCGGGTCGTGGTACAACTCTGTCCTATGGGCCAGTTATTCAAGAGATCTTAAATAATGCCAAAGTTGTGCTTCTGGGAGTTCCATACACATCTCTCACGCCCGGTCAAGAGTTCTGTCACTCTTACCATGATGGGTTATATATGGCTTCAAGAAGAACAACATTATCGATTCGTTATCAAAGCAACCTCCTATCGGTTGGAAGACTCCGATGGGAGTGATGAGGAAGACAAAGAAGACGAAGAAGAAAAAAATGACCAAGGTGATAGACAACCTATGGAAGTTGTCGATCACATAAATGTGAGTTGGGTTAACTAATCCCCTACCACAAATCATGGAAATGATCAGGGTTGGGGCCAATGGCAAAATACCGGGTGGACGTCGTTACGTGAAAACTATCAGCCTCCATAATATTCAGAGTATCAGGAAACTCCGCAGTAGAGTCATGATGAGTCTCCACATTGGGGATATGAGGAGCCTCCATGAAGGTGAGAAAATACTTAGAAGGGGGGTTGAATAAGTATGAAGATAAAAACTTAGAAGTAAAAACTCAAATATTTTTATCCTGGTTCGTTGAACTCAACTACTCCAGTCCACCCTATCTAGAGTGATTTGTCTTTCTCAAACAAGGACTTAATCCACTATTTAATCAACTGATTACAATAGTAAGCACTAAGAACAACTGTTCAAAGTCTTCTAAAAAACTATTGATCCTAACTGGATCTTCTTAAGGTTCTCTTACAATCAAATGTAATAATAAATACAAGTGTTAAAAATGCTTCTAATAAAGCTTTATCACAACTGTGATTTTTCACTTAAGATTAAGAACAATGAAATAATTCTAGCAAGAATATGTGAGTTGTATGAGAGCCTTTTTTAATGAATTCTTTTCAAGTGTTTCGTCAACTGAAGAAGATGAGTGGAGACTTGCTTTTATAGGCACAGTGATCCAAGAGCTTTTCACGTTGAGAAGAGTGTACCAAAAACGTCTGAGCCTTTTTGTCTTCACATCAAGTGACCTTTCCTAGAAGAAGAATGCACAGAGAAATCCTTTTTGTCTGTGTTCTTGTGTCTAGCATAAAAAAGGAAAGAGTCGTTTGGATATTCCAACGGACATAATCTTTGAATTCTTCTTTAACAATTCTCAGCAGGAATCATCAGAGTCTAATTTGGTCAGAGCCTTCTGATATTCATCAGAGTTTTGCTGAATCAGAGTCTTTGCAACAAGTGTGCTTTCAGCGTGTATAAGTTCAGAGCAGAGGTTTGAGTCAGATCCTCAGTACTAGCAGTGTTAGTACTATCAGAGTCTTCTGAAGTAACTGTGCTTGAAAAACTCTTCATACAAAATTCTTCATTGCTTCAGATTCTTCTGTAGCTTCTGCTTCAGATCCTTCTGGAGGCAGCGCTCAGAATCTTCTGATGGCAGCGTTCAGAGTCTTCTAAGAGATGCTTCTGACGCTTCAGAGCCTCGCATATTTCTTATGTTCAGATCTAATTTGCTTCTGGAGTGATATTTACTTTAACATCTGCAGCAAACATTCTCAAGCAAATTTTAGAGTATATAATCCTTAAGTACAAAATTTCATAATAGTTATCATCAAAACATAGAGATATTATTAAGAACCAATATGTGTTCTAACAATCCCCCCCTTTTTGATGATGACAAAAACATCAGAATTTTTTTTAATAGAAAAGAAAATAATTATAACTCCCCCTGAGATGATGAATCTCCCCCTGAATTGAATACTAAGAAGAAATAGAAACTTCCCTTTTTGCATGAGTATTCTTTTTAGGATCAGAGCCTGAATGTTCTAAACATTCAATCTTGCTTGTTTCAGAGTCAGAGTCTGATAAGTTAAATATGATCTGGGAGTCTCAGAGTTTCTTTTAACGAGTATATCAGATTTATCAAATGTTCTGAAACACTCAGATTTTATGTTAGATAAAAAATTGATATGTCTGAAGTTTCATTTTGGTAGAGTTTATCTAAACAGTCAGATATTTTCTCCCCCTTTTTTGTCATAATCAAAAAGTAAGAATTTGTAAAAGACAAATAAAAGGAAACACAGAAAATATAAATCATGTAGGAGGAAAACACATAGTCATTCATTCATATTGGTCAAGAGATACAAAACATCAGAAAAGATTCAAGTACATGTGCAAACATCAGATGAAAAAATAAACTAAGTTTGTTTAGACAAAATCATCTTCAACAGATCAGTGATCTTAGAGGAGGACTGTTCTTGCTTTGACATCCACTTAGCCATAGTTTCATTCTTCTGATCTTGTTTGGACATCCACTGAGCCATGTCTTCAGACTTCTTATCTTGCTTAGCCATCCACGACTTAATCTCTGATTGACCAGCTTCCAGAACTGCAATCTTATCTTCAAGATCTGGATTCTCTTTCTTGATCTCAGATGAAGAAGGTGGGACAGATTCTGAAGTAGGAACAAAGTCAATTTCCATAGAGGATTCAGAGTCAGGAGCAGCAGATCCAGAGGGATGTTCTACAAGAGTCATAGCCAGAGGGTTGTCTTCAGATGCAGATTCAGCATTCACTTCTGTATCACATACTTCAGATGATGAAGGAGCATCTTTAAGAAGCAATGGTGCAGATCTTTTAACAGTCCAGAACAAACTTCTAGCAGTTTCAGCAAATCTGAGCTTCGCATCATCAGAACATACGTTCTTCAGATTTGATGCTACAGTATTGAATCTGTTGATGAAGCTATTCCAAATAGCATCAGATTCATTTGCATCCATTGTTGATAAACACTTCCTCTATACAGAGCCTAAATGCATCTTTATTTCTTTCAAAAAACTTGTAAATAAATGATCAACATTCAGCCTAGGTTTTTTTTTAGAAGAGTTTCCAATGTAATTGGCTTGGGTTGAGGTGAAGGTGGAATGGTGAATTTTGGAATAGTGATCAGAGGACGAGGGTAGAAAGGTATGGATGGAGGATTAGATGAAATGACAGTTTTTGTTCTGGTTAAAGCATTCAACAGATATGGTTTTGCATTTGATGCATAGGAAACAACATCAAATATGGTATCAGAGTAAGGAATGAATGCAGATTTATCAGATAAAAGAGGTTCTGATGAGATCATTTCTGGAAGCTCTTTTATATAGGTTTGAAGAACAGATGGTAGAATGATAGAAAGCTTGGGTTTAAGAGGGGTGATAGTGTCAGATGGTTCAATTCTGGTGTAGAAATTTTTGAGTTTGAAACCAGAGGGAAGTTTGTTAGAGGAAAATGGTTTACACGAGGCAAAGGATACACACTTAGATTGTTAGACTATGGCACGGATCTAGAAGGGGGGGGGGGGGGTTGAATAGATCCCCAATTAAAATTTGAGTCGCGCTACCAATTTAAAATTGGTTTTAAAAATGTTTTAAGTGCGGAAGCGACCGAGGAAAATATAGTCTAAAACGAACGGTTATTGGAAAACCGGATATACGTAAGCCTTTGGATTAATGACAATTTGGAAAAATAGAATCACAATACTAATTACACTTATCAATTATTTACTTCAGTTGTAAGGTTTCCTAGTTCCAATGATTCAAAGAACAAACCAAAACTAGATGCACAAGTAAGATAATGTTGGTTCAAGCAATATGTCAAACACTTGGTGTGCAAAAACACTCCAAGTGATATTTATGTTGAGTAAGTGATTCCAACCAGCCTAGTACAATGTCTTGTTGTACTTTGGAGTCAAAAACAGAGTTTTAACCTCTTACTCAATTGATATCACAATTTTGACAATAGAGCTTATACAAAAATCACTTATTTTGAGCTATAACGTAAATGCTGAAAAATAGAGAAGACAAGTATTTGGTGAGGCAGTTCCCCCGTCGTCCTCGCTTTGGGGTACGTCTGCCCTCAATTCTAAAACTAGAATTGAGATAGATTTTATAAATATCACCTGTTGAATGAACAGTTTATACAAGGATTGAGCAGCAAATATACAACAGAAATCTCAATGTGTTGAAAGTTGCCTTCACTCCTTGCCCCTTGATTCAAGATGAATCAAGTTCTCCGATTTGCGTTGATGGACCTCCAACTCCAGCCATCTTATTGAATAACACTTTGTTGTTCAAACCTTTGGCTCCGGCTGATCTCAACAGCACCAAATCGACCCCGAGATCTTCCCTTCAAAATCACCGAATCCGCTACTAGACTTGTGAAGAACACCTCTTCACAATCACCTTCGCTCGATTGACCTTTGATGAAGAATCTCGTCCAAAAACCCCCAAAATTCAAACCAATCTTGGAGGATAAAACCCCAATGGTTTTATTCAAGAAAGAAGCTGTCACAATCTTCAACCCGAGCTTGATTCTCCAATCTAAGCCTCGAACCTTATCACCTTGAATCTCTCACAAATGCATTTCAAAAATGATTGTGTGTAATTGAAATGTTGTGAGATGTTGAAGATGAATATGATGAATCTGAGACACCTATTTCACTCTTTCTTGTTTTTGAACACATGAATCAAAAGAATATCAAAATGTTAAAAGACACAAATGGTTAAACAAGTATATATAGTGTCAACATAATTCTAGACATAACAGTATTTCAAATATAATAGGGAAGTATTTTAAAACAGATTTTCCGCGCGAACGGTCGACCATAACAGGTCTGTGCGTCGACGCATGGCCTGTGTTGTTTTGGAAATCTGGAAATTTCATCAGTGTGTGTCGACCATACAGTCGGCGTGTGCTCACCCGTTGAAATCTATTTCCATTATGCACCGACCCTATGGTCGACTCATGCCTTTACACGCTGACCCCGACCGACTGTATTAATAGATAATGAAACACATAAGCAACTTGAATTAATAGATAATGACGAGAACATGTAAAGAAGGTGAAAGTTCAGGCACACATAATACAGAAAAAAAAGTACATAGACGAAACACATAAGCAATTATGAAATATGCAACTATGAATCTAATATCCCCGACCCCGACCGCGGCCCCTCCCTCGGTATGCAGCATCGGGATTGTGGTAAGGATCCGAGAAGTCCAGAAAGGCTTCTACGGACATGTTGAGGTGACTAAGAGAGTTGGTGATTTCCCAATCTTGCCGGTCATGTGATTCAACCAGAGCTTTAATACGGGCGTCCATCCGAGTAGAAAATGAATTAAACCTTTCATTTTGGGCATGAAGCTCAGCTCTAATCTGTTCTATTTGAGAGTCTTGACTCCTCATGAAGTTTTGTTGATCTAACTACATTGACTGCAGCATATTAATGACTTCAGAGTTGTCCGAAGGCGGAGGAGGTGATGAGTGCTGGGAAGGTTAATAATCTTGAGGGTAGCCGTGATATGGGTCATAGAATCTACCCAGGGTAGTCTAGCCTGTATATTGCCATTCACCCCATCCTTGATTTGTAGAATCGCCTTCTTGTGCTTCTGATGGATATGAATACTGGACCCAATCGGTATTTGGAGCCGTATCTTGAACTGGAGATTGATGATAATCTTGAGTCTCACAGATAGGTTCTTATATCTCTGCATCTGTATCTTCTTCTTCATCGTCTTCTTCACCTTGCTCTTCACTTTCTTCTTCACCTTGCTCTTCAATTTCTTCTTCAGAGATTTCATCGGACCCGTCACGAGGCACCGGAGGAATATTCGCCCGACGGACAAATCTGTATGATCGTCGTTCAGCACACCAAAAATACCCCATCATTGCAAGGGTTTTGGTGCTAAATTCTTTGTCAGAGGGGACTGAGACACAAGGAAATGTTGGGTATACAACATTTGCAGCAGCAAGAATTTCCGAAATGAACGACCCATAGGAAAAAGCAGTGCCTCTACTTGAGTCTCTCAGAGCAAACATCTTGCTAGAAATATAGTATGGCTAGTTTATTTTGATCCTGTTTTTCAATATATAGATGAGATGTACCTCAGCTTGTTGGACACGAGACAGTCCACCCTTTTTCGGTCATAGTATATGAGCGACGATCCACTGAAGGATGCGCTCTCCTGTATTGAGTTTCCCGGCTGTGACCAATCTAGGAAAAGCATCGTTGTTGGCAATTGCATCTGGATAGGGTCTTTTGAGCATGTCATTCAGAGCGCTCTTAAATTCATAACCTGGCACCGTACGAGTGTCCGTTACCTCATGAAGAGGTGGTGCATCAGCATCAACAGTCATATCAAAATACTTGTTCCATACTTTAGAATTTATATTTACCAGTCTATTTCCGACAGAAGTGTGGAAATGCTGATCTTGAAAGTTACCTCGCAGATTTGTGTAGAACACCCTGACCAAATCCTCACTATACTTTGTATTGCACTCCAGAAAATTGAAGAACCCTTGGACTTCCAACAGGGACAGAATTCGGGTGAGATGCAAGCGCTCACCTGTTTCCTGGTAGAAAGCATGTTATGGAACTATGGCTCTTTTGCTGAGACTCTTGTTGAAGTTTTCAACAGCAGGTGGATGAACTAATGAAACAACGGTAACGGGGACTGAAGCAGATGATGATGAGGCTCTTGATCTCTTACCTGTATTTTTGCAGAGAGAGGAAGCCATTGATGATGATTTTTGGAGAAGTTGTGAAGATGAACTTTGAAGAGAGTGGTTGGGGATAATGTTGGAGAAGATGAAGACTAAGGTCTTTAATAGAGAGAGGTTTTAGGGTTTTTGGGAAGAGGGATGAGACAAGAGGACACACTAGATGTCTAGATGCAATTTACAAGACAAATGTCATATCAAATCATCACAAAAGTTGACTGCACATTAAATGTAGAGGAATGGAAACTTGGAACGGTTTTCAAAAGAGAAAAAATCTGGGTTTTTACGCGAGCCGTCGACCATAGCCCCTGCATGCGTCGACGCATACTGTACATTTTTTGATAATTTTGAAAGTTTACAACATGCGTCGACCATTGTCCTGTTTAGGTCGACTCATAACCTTCAAAAACCCAATTTTTCAGTTTCATGTTATGCAGAATGCCGCAATAAGTACCATGATTGTCGAACGATATAGTTATTTTCAAGTCATGAATGTTAAGAGAGAGAGATAAAAAGAAGGAGAAAGGAGCAATATCACCTCTATACCGACCACTCTTGTTAATCACAGATTTGTACTTGCAACAAACTCAAAAAAAAATTGTTAGTGGTACAAAAACATAGTTGTAAATATATTAAATTTGAACGTAGTAATTGTTAAACTCGATCTGAAATATCGAGAATACCAAGTTCTCGACGGATATGAAAGAAGGGCTCATTGGCTAGCGGCTTTGTGAAAATGTCCGCTAGTTGGTTTTTAGTATCAACGTGTTCAAAGACAACGTCACCCTTCTCTACATGGTCCCTAAGAAAATGGTGTCGAATTTCTATGTGTTTGGTACGCGAATGTAACACCAGATTCTTGGTAAGATTTATAGCACTGGTGTTGTCACAAAATATTGGAACACGTTCTAGCTTCAAATTGAAGTCCAATAGTTGTTGTTTAAGCCATAGGACTTGCGCACAACAAATACCGGTGGCTACGTATTCCGCTTTGACGGTTGACAGAGCAACAAACACTTGTTTCTTGCTGTGCCAACTGACCAAGGAATTTGAAAATAAGTGACACGTACCACTGGTGCTTTTCCTATCCGATTTGCAACCGGCAAAATCGGAATCGGAGAAGCCTACCAATGAACAATCATTACCCTTAGAATACCACAATCCATACTTCGGAGTACCAGATAGGTATCGAAGTATGCGTTTGACAGATTTTAGGTGGGATTCCTTAGGACATGATTGGTATCTGGCGCACATACACACGCTAAACATAATGTCGGGGCGCGAAGCAGTAAGATAGAGAAGCGAGTCAATCATACCTCTGTACCTTTTTACCTCAACATCTTTGCCACTTTCATCTTTACTCATATTTGCACACGTTGGCATAGGGGTGTCTATGGCTTTTGAATTTGCCATGTCAAATCTCTTGAGAAGATCCAAACAATACTTTGTTTGGCTCATGAATGTTCCTTCCTTCAGTTGTTTGATTTGTAAACCGAGAAAATATGTGAGTTCACCCATCATACTCATCTCGAATTCACCCTGCATAAGTTTAGCAAACTCTCATACGAGATTCATGTTAGTGGATCCAAATATGATATCGTCAACATAAATTTGTACAAGAATTAAGTGTTTTCCTTGACGTTTAATGAAGAGAGTAGTATCAACATTTCCTCTTGAGTAGCCTTGATCAAGTAAGAATTTTCTTAGTCTCTCATACCAAGCTCTAGGAGCTTGTTTGAGACCGTACAAAGCTCTTTTCAGTTTATAGACATGATCAGGATACTCATGAGACTCAAAACCAGGTGGTTGAGCAACATAGACTTCTTCATTTATGAACCCGTTAAGGAACGCACTTTTGACGTCCATTTGAAATAACTTAAAATCTTTCGCACAAGCGAAAGCAAGTAGAAGGCGTATAGCCTCGAGTCGGGCAGCCGGCGCATAAGTTTCCTCATAGTCGATGCCTTCCTCTTGGTTATACCCTTGCGCGACTAAACGCGCTTTGTTGCGAGTTATTACTCCGTTCTCGTCCAGTTTGTTTCTAAACACCCATCGGGTGTCGATTACTCGATGACCTCGTGGAGGAGGGACAAGGTTCCAAACCTCATTTCTAGTGAACTGATTCAGTTCCTCCTGCATTGACAAATACCAATGTTCATCGAGTAGGTCTTCCTTAGGGTTTTTAGGTTCCATCTGTGACACGAAAGCGAAGTGATAACAGAAATTACTTAGCTTCGATCGAGTTGTTACACCCTTTGTGATGTCTCCAAGAATGTTTTCAATTGGATGGTCTTTAGATGACTTCCACTCTTGAGGAGGATCATCGTTTGAAGGCGGATGAACTTCCTCTGTTACATCACGGTGTGCATCCTTATCCTCCTCAATTTTGGCTTTGTCAGGTTGATCAATCCCCGTCTCGCCACTTTTGAGTATGTCTTCAGTGGATGTACCTGCACCATGAACAACACTATCCTTTCCGACATTTCTCGGGTAGGACTCATCAAAGGCAACATGCACAGACTCTTCTACAGCAAGTAATCGTTTATTATATATTTTATATGCTTTACTCGATTGAGAGTATCCGAGAAAGATACCTTCATCGGCTTTGGAATCAAATTTGCCCAAGTTTTCCTTTCCATTGTTTAACACAAAACATTTGCATCCAAACACGTGCAAGTGAGAAACATTCGGCTTTCGCCCTTTTAAAAGTTCGTACGGTGTTTTGTTTAGAATGGGGCGAATAAGCACCCTATTCAAAACATAGCACGCCATACTAATGACGTCGGCCCAAAAATATTTAGGTAAACCACTTTCGTTAATCATTGTTCTTCCCAATTCTTCTAAAATACGGTTTTTGCGCTCCACAACCCCGTTTTGTTGAGGAGTGCGTGGAGCGGAGAAGTTATGATCTATACCGTGGTTACCGCAATATTCTTCAAATAAGTGATTTTCAAACTCACCTCCATGGTCGCTCCTAATGGACACTATGTTTGTATTTAACTTATTTTGGGAAAGCTTAGCAAACTTTTCAAAAGCGGCGAATGTATCACTTTTACTTACTAAGAAGATGGTCCAACAAAACCTAGAAAATTCGTCCACTATTATGAACCCGTAATAGTTTCCTCCTAGACTTTTGATCCTAGACGGCCCAAACAAGTCCATGTGTAGAAGTTCAAGAGGTCTCGTTATTGAAATTATCTTTTTGGACTTAAATGAGATCCTCGTTTGCTTCCCTTTTTGACAAGCATCACAAAGGTGATCCTTGGTGAACTTTATTTTGGGAAGTCCTAAGACTAGGTCTTTTGAGACTACCTTATTGAGTAAGTCAAAATTAACATGCGCTAAACGCCTATGCCATAGCCATGAGTCTTCACTCATAGTTATGAGGCATTTGTCGCTTGTTAATGATACTTCATTTAAGTCAAGCATATATACGTTGTTTACTCTAAAACCATTAAACATATTCTTCTTATCATTTTCATGCACAATTTTGCAACACTCTTTTGAAAAAGATACATTATATCCTTTGTCGCATAATTGGCTAATGCTAAGCAGGTTATGTTTAAGGTTTTCGACAAGCAACACGTCGGAAATCATAGTAGAGGCGAAATTACCTACACTACCTTTACCTAGTATTGCTCCGCGGTTGTTATCACCATAAGTTACGTACCATTTCTTCTTAGCCACAAAGTCTATGAATAAGGATATGTCTCTAGACATGTGTCTTGAGCACCCACTGTCGAGAACCCATCTTCTCTCGATGGTCTCGACACATTTCACCTATCAAAACATAATTAGCACAAGGAGGTACCCAATGGCATATTGGGTCCTAATAGGTTAGCGACAAAATGGTTGTGTTTGGGTAACCATTGGTAGATGCCTTTAGGAACAAGAAGTCTCCTAAACCGGCATTTACCAATGGAGTGGCCTTTCTTGCAACAATATAAGCAAGCAAAATCGACTTTAGAGACACTTTCACTTGCTTGATCCCTAATTACAAATGCATATTTTTGGTATGGGTTAATCATGCTTTTTCTAAAATCCTTTTTATCAATAGCAAATGTAACTTTAGGCTCAAGTGCCTTGTTTAATTTGGCCTTGAGGTTTCTAACCTCACCTTGCCAAATATGACAAGTATCACACCCGAAGTTGAAAGGATTTCTATTGTCCTTACAACCCGATTCATTGCCTTTCACAATGGAAGCCTTAAGGTCCTCTAATTTCTTTTCAGACTCTTTAACTTTGTGCTCTAAATACGTAAAAAAATTCTTATTAGAGGCAAGTTTCTTGAAGGCTTCAACTGCTTCATTATGTAAGGCATTAAATGCGGTTTGTAATTCTGAATGCGACATATTTGAGGACTTATCATATTTAGAGTGACGTACCTGTTTTTTCTTATTTTTCTGATTGGAGGAGAGGCATAGATTCACGGACTCTTCTTCATCACTAGAGCTTTCATCAGAGGAGGAAGAGTCGCTGTCACTTTCCTACGCTATGTATGCTCTCCTAGGCTTTGATGATTTCTTGTGTGACTTTGATGATTCCTTGTCCTTTCCCTTTTTGTTCATCGGACAGTCCGGTTTGTAGTGACCGGAATTTCCACACTTGTAGCACGTCCCTCTAGTCTTTTTACCTTTTGAGTCATCATCCTTGGAGTACCTCGATTGTTTCCGGAAGCTTACCAAGTTCTTCTCGGAATGTTGGATGTCGTTCTTTCTCACGTAACGGTTATACCGTTTGACAAACAACCCCATACCTTCGCTTTTATCCTCTTCTTCTTTGTCGCTTGAGGAATAATCACTTTGCTCTTTTGCTTGAGACTTCGAGGAGGAAGTCTTGAGAGCCATTTATTTCTTTTCACTCACCTTCGTTTTGTCTTTATTTTCCATCTTTTCGCGTTGGTCTAGGCTCAAGAGTACCTGTTCATGCTCTTGTAGTTTGCCAAACAATGTTGTTAAGTCTAATGAGGTAAGATCGTGTGCTTCTTTGATGGCGGTCACTTTAGGCTGCCATTCCCTGTTAAGACATCTTAAGATCTTATTAGTAGCAATATCATTGGAAACAGGCCTACCTAATGAATATAAACGATTGATGAGATGAGTAAATCTCTTTTGCATGTCAGCAATGGTTTCCCCTTGCTCCATGAAAAAGAGATCAAACTCTTGAGTTAATGTATTGATTCTAGCCAACTTAACATCATTTGTCCCTTCATGGGCTATTTGTAGTGAATCCCACATGGCCTTAGCGGTAGGATAATGGGATACACGATAGTATTCATCTACACCTAATGAGGAGATTAAGATGTTTTTAGCTTTCCAATCATAATTGTATTTTTTCTCATCGTCATCGGTCCATTGTGCTTTAGGCTTTGGCACAACTACGTTATCCGCATTGGTCATAGTAATTTCTATTGGACCATTAAGGATAACGTTCCATATTTTTCTGTCTATGGAGTTTATATACACACGCATACAGTCTTTCCAATAACTATAATTTTCACCGTTGAAAACGGGAGCCCTATTGTACGCCCCTTTTGGTTCGTTAGCCATTTTCTATCTACGCTGTATTTGAAGCACCGAATAACCGGAGCTCTAGATACCACTTGTTAGACTATGGCACAGATCTAGAAGGGGGGGGGTTGAATAGATCCCCAATTAAAATGAGTCGGCGCTACCAATTTAAAATTGGTTTTAAAAATGTTTTAAGTGCGGAAGCGGCCGAGGAAAATATAGTCTAAAACGAACGATTATTGGAAAACCGGATATACGTAAGCCTTTGGATTAATGACAATTTGGAAAAATAGAATCACAACACTAATTACACTTATCAATTATTTACTTCAGTTGTAAGGTTTCCTAGTTCCAATGATTCAAAGAACAAACCAAAACTAGATGCACAAGTAAGATAATTTTGGTTCAAGCAATATGTCAAACACTTGGTGTGCAAAAACACTCCAAGTGATATTTATGTTGAGTAAGTGATTCCAACCAGCCTAGTACAATGTCTTGTTGTACTTTGGAGTCAAAAACAGAGTTTTAACCTCTTACTCAATTGATATCACAATTTTGACAATAGAGCTTATACAAAAATCACTTATTTTGAGCTATAACGTAAATGCTGAAAATAGAGAAGACAAGTATTTGGTGAGGCAGTTCCCCCGTCGTCCTCGCTTTGGGGTACGTCTGCCCTCAATTCTAAAACTAGAATTGAGATAGATTTTATAGATATCACCTGTTGAATGAACAGTTTATACAAGGACTGAGCAACAAATATACAACAGAAATCTCAATGTGTTGAAAGTTGCCTTCACTCCTTGCCCCTCGATTCAAGATGAATCAAGTTCTCCGATTTGCGTTGATGGACCTCCGACTCCAGCCACCTTATTGAATAACACTTTGTTGTTCAAACCTTTGGCTCCGGCTGATCTCAACAGCACCAAATCGACCCCGAGATCTTCCCTTCAAAATCACCGAATCCGCTACTAGACTTGTGAAGAACACCTCTTCACAATCACCTTCGCTCGATTGACCTTTGATGAAGAATCTCGTCCAAAAACCCCCAAAATTCAAACCAATCTTGGAGGATAAAACCCCAATGGTTTTATTCAAGAAAGAAGCTGTCACAATCTTCAACCCGAGCTTGATTCTCCAATCTAAGCCTCGAACCTTATCACCTTGAATCTCTCACAAATGCATTTCAAAAATGATTGTGTGTAATTGAAATGTTGTGAGATATTGAAGATGAATATGATGAATCTGGGACACCTATTTCACTCTTTCTTGTTTTTGAACACATGAATCAAAAGAATATCAAAATGTTAAAAGACACAAGTGGTTAAACAAGTATATATAGTGCCAACATAATTCTAGACATAACAGTATTTCAAATATAAGAGGGAAGTATTTTAAAACAGATTTTCCGTGCGAATGGTCGACCATAACAGGTCTGTGCGTCGACGCATGGCCTGTGTTGTTTTGGAAATCTGGAAATTTCATCAGTGTGTGTCGACCATACAGTCGGCGTGTGCTGACCCGTTGAAATCTATTTCCATTATGCGCCGACCCTATGGTCGACTCATGCCTTTACACGCTGACCCATTGGAAAGTTATTCCTTCATGCGCCGACCCTATGGTCGACGCATTGCCTTGTGCGCTGACTAGTGCAGAATTGTTCTGATGCATGCACCGACCCTATGGTCGACTCATGTCCTGCAAACCTGCAAAAATTCATCAATTTGAGGTCTTTCATGCCTTTGGTCATGATTGCATTTTATCTACACATAGTATATTCATTTCAGAAGTTTTAAGACAAGCGTAAAAGGATATGGTGGGTGATACATTGCATCTGGTTTAGTAGATCTGGAGTTCATAATTTCCAATCTATCCAGGGAATTTGTCATCATCGAAACCTGCATTAACCAATGTCTTGCAGACTTGTGTGATGTGTGGCGATTTGCCTCCACAATCTCCCCCTTGATGATGACAACCTGTATACAACTAAAACACCAAATATGCAATGTATACACACATGTATACACAAGCCCCCCCTTTCTTTTGTACTATAAGGCTGTAGAACAAACAACCATCAACTGTTGTTAATATCCTGACTTGGCTTTGGTGTTGGCTAGCTTGCTACATTGTCTTCTCCCCCTTTGACACCATCAAAAAGAGAAGGAGAACGCATCAATTAACAGAGAAGTAACTGCAGCCATGGTTGATTGAAACTGAGTTGCTGTAGAAGATGAGGTTGCCATTGAAGATGATGAAGATGATTTTGACGAGGGTTTAGGGTTTTTGTGAAGAGAGAATAGAAGACAGAAATGCATAAACTTGCTTGTGTTGTGAAAAGTGTGAAATGGGTGTGAGATGTTGTATTTATAGAAAACAATTAAGGCACTCAATAGACATACAAAGCACGTTTTTCACATAGCAATTAATGACAATGAATGAAAAAGAATAAAAATCATTTCAAGCATTAATTGATTCTGACAAATTGGGGGGAAAATCAAGATTTTCACTATTCAAACCATACCTCAAACATCTCTTCAGTAGTGTACATGCTATCTTTTCAGATTTAGAGTGACACGTGTTTGCTTGCATGTGCTTCTGAATTCTCTTGAGAAATGAAACGTTAGCCAACGTTCAGATCCTCTGAGATTGGTTAGTGCAAATACACACAAATAAACATAAATCTAATAAGCAACAGATGAAATACTTCAGAGTGATAAACATTTTTCATCTAAAACATTTGCTTCTGGCAAATATTATTCTGGACACAAATCCATACCAATATTTTTCAGAATAAATTTGAATCTATCTTCAACAAGGGGTTTTGTGAAAATATTTGCCCATTGATGATCTGTATCAACAAAGGCTAAGTTTATAATTCCCTTTTAAACATAGTCTCTGATGAAATGATGTTTAATTTCTATATGTTTTGCCTTAGAGTGTAAAATGAGGTTTTTAGACAAACATATAGCAGAAGTATTATCACCAGAATATAGAAATGTTACTTTCAAATATCTGATAGTCTTTTAGCTGACTTTTCATCTAGAGCATCTGTGTGCTACATCCAGCAGCAGCAATATATTCTGCCTCTGTAGTTGATAGTGCAATTATGGGTTGCTTCTTGTTGTACCAAGAGATTAGATTTCTTCCTAGAAATTGACAACTTCCAGAAGTACTTTTTCTTTCCACTCTGTCTCCAGCGTAATCAGCATCACAGAATCCAACTAATTTGAAATCATCAGATTTTCTGTAACACAAACCCACATTAGAAGTACCTTTCAGATACCTTAGAATCCTCTTAACAGCTGTTAAGTGTGATTCTCTAGGATCTAATTGGAATCTTGCACATAAGCATACATTGAACAAAATGTCAGGTCTATAAGCAGTTAAGTAGAGAAGAGATCCTATCATACCTCTGTAGAGTTTCTGATCTACTTTCTTACTTACCTCTTCCTTGCCTAGTGTACTAGTTGGATGCATAGGAGTCTTTGCCATCTTACTATCAGTCATGTTAAATTTCTTCAGAAGTTCTTTAACATATTTGGTCTGATGAATGTAAGTGCACTCTGGAGTTTGGTTGACTTGAATTCCCAGAAAGAATCTCAATTCTCCCATCATGCTCATTTCAAATTCTGCCTGCATATATTGAGCAAACTCCTTTCCTAGCATAGTATTAGTAGATCCAAATATAATATCATCCACATATATTTGACAAATTAGAAGATCTTTCTTAAATGTTTTACAAAAGAGTGTTGTATCCACTTTGCCTCTGATGAAACTTTTCTCCAGAAGAAAATTACTTAATCTCTCATACCAAGCTCTGGGAGCTTGTTTTAAACCATACAGAGATTTCTTTAGTTTGAAAACATGTTCTGGGAATTTTTCACTCTCAAAACCAGGAGGCTAGTGAACATAAACTTCTTTTTCTATAATACCATTTAGAAAGGCACTTTTAACATCCATCTACTTTTAACATCCATCTGATATAGAGTGATGTTATATTGTGCAGCAAAAGAAATGAGTAAAACGAATAGACTCTAACCTTGCAACAGGAGCATAAGTGTCTGTATAATCAATTCCTTCTTGCTGACTGTAACCTTGAGCAACTAGCCTTGCCTTATTCCTTTCAACTTCTCCTTTCTCATTAAGCTTGTTTCTGAAGACCCATTTAGTTTCCAATTATGTTGAATCCTTTTGGTCTTGGAACTAAGTCCCACACATCATTTCTAGTGAATTGATTTAGCTCTTCTTGCATGGCAATAATCCAGTCATTGTCATGCAGAGCTTCATCTACAGAAGTTGGTTCAATTACTGACACCAATCCAAATAATGATGCTTTAGATGATCTGAGGAAGGATCTGGTTCTGATAGGGTCATCCTTATTTCCAATGATCACATTCTCTGGATGAGAAGCTTTAATTCTGGAGGATGGTCCTTTAACAATTGATTCTTCAGAAATATTTAAGTTATTCATCTGAGAAGTCAAAGGAATTGCATCTGGCGTTGCTTCTGGTTCCTTCACTTGAGCTTTGTCTGCCTCTGAGTCTTCAGAGTCTGTGAGAATTACTTCTCTATCTGCAGAACTTTCAAATTGCTTTGGCTTTTCAATGCCAAGCTTATCATCAAATCTAACATGAATAGGTTCTTCCACAATCTGTGTTTCAGTATTGTATACTCTGTAGCCTTTAGAGCGTTCAGAATACCCAAGCATGAAACACTTCTGTGCTTTAGAATCAAACTTGTTCAGATTTTATTTAGTATTCAACATGTAGCAAATACATCCAAAAGGTCTTCTCTAGAAGAGGTCTTACAGACACTCTGTTCTGAATGTAACAGGCTGTGTTGATTGCTTCTGCCCAAAAGTGCTTTGCCAGATTAGTCTCGTTGATCATGGTTCTGGCCATTTCTTGTAGAGTTCTATTTTTCCTCTCTACAACCACATTCTGTTGTGGAGTTCTAGGACAGGAAAAATCATGAGCAATGCCATTTTCATTAAAATATTTTTCAAAACATTTGTTTTCAAATTCACCACCATGATCACTTCTGACTTTATAATTTTGAAATCTTTTTTCATTCTGGACTTGTTTGCAGAAGTCAAAGAACACAGAATGTGACTCATCCTTGTGTTTTAAGAACTTTACCCATGTCCATCTACTATAGTCATCAACAATGACTAATCCATACTTCTTGCCTCTGATGGATGCAGTTTTTCACTGGTCCAAACAGATCAATATGAAGTAATTCTAATGGTTTGGAAGTAGAAACAACATTTTTTTGATTTAAAAGAGGATTTTGAAAACTTCCCTTTTTGACATGCTTCACAAAGAGCATCTGAGGTGAACTTCAACTTAGGAAGTCCTCTAACAAGATTAAGTTTATTAATCTGAGATATATGTCTCATATTAATATTCCCCAATCTTCTGTGCCAGACCCATTGCCCTCATTAACAGACAAGAGGCATTTAACATTCTGAACCTTAAGTTCTGAAAGATTTATTTTATAAATGTTGTTCTTCCTCTTTCCACTAAATAGGATTGAGCCATCCTTTTTGACTAATAGCTTTACAACATTTTTAATTAAAGATTATGTCATAACCATTGTCACTTAATTGACTTATGGACAATAGATTATGCTTTAATCCTTCTACAAGTAAAACATTAGTAATAAAGGGAAGGTTACCATTTCCCAATAGTGCCAGATCCAATGATCTTGCCCTTCTGATTCCCTCCAAATTTCACATCACCTCCAGATCTAAGCTCCAAACTTTGGAACATAGACCTTTCTCCTGTCATATGTCGCGAGCATCCAGAGTCCAGGTACCATGACTGGCGTCCTGACCTTGCTGCTAAGAAACATCTGCGACAAGAATTATTTTACTCTTAGGTACCCAGATCTTCTTGGGTCCTTTTGGGTTAGTTGTTCTGAAGGTTCGTCTAAAACTTCTGTTTTTCAACATAAGGTTTATTCTGACTAGCCTTAGATTTAAAACACATTACTGTTCTTTTCAGAACGAGTGTGTTCAATATCATTCAAGTGATCAAATTTAAAATGGGAATATAAAGGAGTCTTCTTGATGATAGTTTTATCAACAGGTTTTCGATTTAAATCCTTTCCAGAGGAAGATTTATATCCAATTCCTTTTTTGTTATTTCTGCTAACTCCATAGATCATAGAAGCCATTTTGCTTCTATCTATGCTTTTAGCAAGGAACTTCTGAAAGCTGCAGTCATATTTTTCTAAAATGTTTTTTGCATTCAGACTCAGTTTCAGAATCAGAGTCTTGTTGAGCTAATTCAAAATTATTTTTCATTTTTTAAATTCTTTTTCATTTAGCTCAGCCACTTCTGATTTGAGAATATTATTCTCAGATACAAGATTGCTTTGACGCTCCTTGTATTTGAGCTTAATATTATTATAGCTCTTCAGAACCTCTGATAACACTTTGATAAGTTCATCTTTAATGAGTTTAGCCATTACCTCTTCAGCGTCAGAGTCAGATTCAGATCCTGAAATTCCTTCCTCCTGATCTTCTATGTCTACCATCAATGCTACGTTGGCACATTCCTCTTCTGACTCAGATTCAGATTCAGATGTATCTGAATCATCCCAGGTTGCCATTAGAACCTTCTTCATCTTATCAAATTTTCTTTTAGGCTTTTCTTTCAACAGCTTTGGACATTCATTTTTGTAATGCCCAGGTTCTTTACATTCATAGCAGACAACGAATGGATAATTCATCTTCATCTTCAGATGAGGATTCTTTAGAGCTTTCCTCTATTACCTGCAACGCTTTAGCAGATTTATTATATTTTAAGGCAATTGACTTACCTTTCTTTTGAGGCTCATCTTCCTCAAGTTCAATTTCATGACTCCTTAGTGAGTTGATTAGTTCCTCCAAGGAGATCTTATTCAGATCTTTAGCCATTTTCAGCGCAGTCACCATAGGTCTCCATCTGGTGGGTAAGCTTCTGATGATCTTCTTCACATGATCAGCAGTAGAGTAACCTTTATCCAGAACCTTTAGTCCAGCTGTAAGTATTTGAAATCTGGAGAAACATGGCTTCAACAGATTCGGCTTCTTCCATCTTGAAGGCTTCATACTTCTGAATTAGGGCCAGAGCCTTAGTCTCTTTTACTTGAAGGTTTCCTTCATGAGTCATTTTCAAGGACTCAAACATATCAAATGCAGTTTCTCTATTTGTGATCTTTTCATACTCAGTGTGAGATATTGCATTTAACAATATTGTTCTAGCCTTGTGGTGATTTCTAAATTCCTTCTTTTGGGCTTCTGTCATAGATTTTCTATCTACTTTCTTGCCATTCCTATTAATGGGATGAACATATCCATCTATGACCAAATCCCATAAATCAGCATCATAACCAAGGAAAAAACTTTCAATCCTGTCTTTCCAATAATCAAATTTCTCCCCATCAAACATAGG
Source organism: Lathyrus sativus (assembly GCA_963859935.3). Lineage (NCBI taxonomy): Eukaryota > Viridiplantae > Streptophyta > Magnoliopsida > Fabales > Fabaceae > Lathyrus > Lathyrus sativus. Next base: position 290,231,667 of record OZ012739.1, on the reverse strand, counting down.
GGGTTTAGTGCTGATTCTGTCCCTTTCTTCATATTTGTTGTTAATGTTAGATATTGAAGTGTCAGCCATAGTGTTGCACCCTAAAATTTGCCCAACCTTATTCCTTAGTTTATGTTTCATTATCATTAGCATTTGCATATAGAGTCATGTACATAGACTAACCATCTGCATAGCATAAGCATAGCAAGTCATTCAACAGGGGACCAATCATTATTCTCATCTCTAGAGGCCTATCATGAGGTTATTATCCTAATTCCATCTCATTCAAGTCATCAGGAAAGAATTTGAAAGCAAAGAGTTCAGCAGATTAAGCCTTGAGTCCATCTCCTAGCTGAAGGGATCTGAGGGTCAGCAAGAGGGTTGTGAGCTGTGAGTTGAAGGCATGGAGAGTATCTAGGGGGACATCTTGGAAGACTTAAAAATTCATTTGGAGAAGGAGACAAGTCATTGAGGAGAGCACAAGAGCTACAGTTGAAGACAGTTAACTAGGGTTTCATCTGGGTCAACCCTAGGTCAACCCTAGGTCAATTGACTGATTTAAAGGGTATTCAAGGCTATTGGAGAGATGTGGGGTTTCATCATTGGACATATGAAGAAGGATGTGGAGATATGACAAGGAGAATTCAAGAGAAATCAAGGAGAAGAGGAGTTACTAGATTAGGGTTTCTCTGTAAAATCCCCTAGTTTAGGTCAAATTTCCAAGCAAGATAAGTCAAAATGCTAGCTTCAAATGGCTTCTTGGCCAACATGAAACTTGTAGAGGATCTCAAGACCTTTAATTTGAGTGGTGGAAGACCTCAAGGAGATTTATAGAACTCAAGTTATGGTCCTTGCAAGTTACAGGTCATCTGGGGTATCTGAACTTTTGTCTGTGAAAGTGACTTGACTTCCAAGCTAGTTTTTACCCCTCAAGGAGATTTCAAATGAATTCTTGGTAAACATAAGAATTGTTCCTCATTGTCTTAGCTTTCTAGAATGGTATAGCATGCCTTCATATGATGTGTGGAACTCAACTTATGGTCTTGGCAAGCAAAGGGTATTTTGGGCATTTGTGAATTACAGGTCATTTTAACCTATGTCCAAAAACTCATACAAGGAGGCCTCAAATGGAAAAAACTTACAACATCAAACTTGCTCCAAATGGGATTTTAAGTCTAGAAAGAAGGTCACAAATTATTGGAGAAGCTCATAACATGAAGTTGCATAATTGGTCAAAATATGAACTAAAATGGCTTATAAAGTGAATAAATTCAAGATGGAAAATGGTTTGGGAGATTTATGAGTCCAAATGGAGACTTCCAATATATACAATGGTTCAAACACTTTTTTGAGTTTAGAAGGAAAAAAAGAAGTTATCTTTGGTTACTTGTAATTGAAGAAACATGACCAAAATGGATCAAAGTTGGAAAACAAGGGAATGTGCAAGATGGATCTAGAATGTTCATATGAGGTCTATATAAGCATGAAATGAGAATTTAGCAAGGGTTGGCTTCATTTGCACCAAGAATTTCACAAATTCCCTCATTCTTTCTCTTTGAAGTTTCATTCCAATTCCTCATTTTCTTCACAAAACCATCATCAAAATCAATTCAATCTTGCTTCATCATCATCCTAGATCAGAATTGAAGCAAAGTTTTGGTGATTATCATCCATTTTCGAGCACCTTTTTCAAGAACATCAAAACTACAAATTCAAGTGGACAGCATAATTCAAGTCAAGAATCAACAAGGAATTGCATACAGAATCACATACATCAAGGATTGATCAAGATCCAACACCTAGAAGCTTCAGATCCACGAGTTCCATAGCTGTTTTCAAGCTTTTACACCAGGTATGTTTTCATTCACACTGCTCGATTCAGTTAGTTAGGCATAGTTTTGTTAGTTTAGATTTGATCTAGGTGGTTAGGAGAACAGTTAGGATGAATTTGGAGAGGATTGGTGATGGTTGTTAACAGGTGCAACAAACTGTTAGGGCTTGAATCTATTAGGTTAGTGCATTAGAATGTTAGTTTGATAGCGCAGGTTAATCTCCATTAGGCATAGGTTAGTTTAGGTCAAGTTTGAGGAAGAATCGTGATGGTGCATATTAGTGTAATTCCATGGTGACCAGAACTTGATGCCATCGGGTTGAGTGATATATGGAATTTCAGACTGAATTGAAACCATAGGATTATAGAGGGAGAGATCCTGAGCAACTTTCATGTTTATGGCATGTTGATTCGTGGCTTGGAGATGGAGAACAGTTGGGTGGAATGTTGCTCGTGCATGGGGTTAATGGCAGAAACCCTAATCTCAGTTGAACCAAGGAAGAAGACACAATCGTGTCCGTTCATCTCATGGTAGACCTTTGACTTGGAGCGCGATCGAATGGCTATTATTTAATCTGAATTTGGAGGGAATTGGAGTTTGGCCAAAACGCGCCGTTTCATTAATTGAAACGGGCGGGCCTGAGTTATGTTGATATCCCACCCCCAGGTTTAGGCCCAAAGTCATTTTGAACGTGTTTTTGCTACTAGTTTCACCCCCCAGCGCTCCTTTATTATTTCTTTAATTCTGAGTGTATTCTGGGCTTAACCAAAGCGCTATCTGCACCCCTGGCTGTGTGGCCCATTCTGGATTTGAACTGCGCGTGGTTTCTAAATACACCCCTCCCTCGTTTTATTTGGTTTAATTGTTTTTAATTCATTTTAATTTTTCATTCATTTTAGAAATTCATAACTAATTCATAAAAAATCATTTTTGCTTCATTCTTTTTACAACATTTTCTTTAGGATGTGTAGAATATTATAGAAAAATAAAATTGCATTTTTATTTTTATTTCATATTTTTTTCCATATTTTCTTAATAAATGGCATTTTAAATAATTCATTTCATGCATGATTTTAATAATTTTTGTTCTCTTACATGCTTTAATATTTTGTGTTCATTCTTTTTATATTGTTTAGATGAGATATTAAGCTTGTAGAAATATTTTAGTTCCCATTTTTAGAAATCAATTTTAGGTGATTAAAATAGGTTTGAACATCATGAATAGAACTAGGGTTTTAGGTGACAACTTAGAAGTTTGATCTCATTTCCCTTAGGACTTAGGGTTTGAATAGATTAGTTATGGGACTATAGGGGCTATGGGTAGCTATTAGATCCCTTAGAGAAAAGTTAGGATTCCCCTACTGCTATTATTATTGTCTGTATATCTGTTTGTCTGGTGTGGTGTGCCCTCTGGGGATTATTACTTGCTTGCTTGGGTATTGGGTTTGTCTGGGGCCCTGGGGAAGCTGAAGTCTTGTGCAGATGAAGACCATTGGAGATCCAAAGATTGAAGATCAACTGTCAGAGTTGGAGAGGAGGTTCTTGCCAGCAGCTGCTGAAGAGACTAGGGTTTAGGAGCTAGGCAGAGCTCTAGATTAGGAAGTTTGTTTCTCAAACATGGATTGCCTTGTCTGCATCCATTCTTCTCCGTGATTCAGAGTCTCTCTAAGACACTCACCCCCTTCCTTTGGAAGGCTTGGTGATAGTGTCTATGAGATAGAACTCTTGAGAGAAAATGTCTCTTGTGTTAGAAGCAGTCTGTTCACCACCCTTGGTAGTCAACTGATTGCTTAGCACCCAATTCACTCTTGTGACTAATCCCTCATCCTGGAGGTTTGAGCTTGAAGAAAAGCCATTGCAGATAGAAAACTGATGATCAAAGCCCTTGCCTAAAGGCCATGAAGATGGAGATTGATGCTTGTTGAAGCCTGTAACTGATTGGAGATTACTGGAAGCCAGATGTTGATTCAGAGCTGCTGATGCTGTTTCTTTTGCTGTTGTATTTTACTGCTGATGTATTGATTGGTTTTCTGGACTGTATTGTTTGCTGTTTACCCTGCTGGGTTGAAAGTGAAGCCTGTTCACTTTTGCCTATTGTTTTCTAGGTTCGAGGTTGAGTAGGACTCCCTTGCCTCGCTTGTATTGTTGCATCCATGCATTTTACTGCTTTACTGTATATATCTGATATTGTTTCTGTTTCTGCCTATCCCGTAGGATCTCTGTTCTCTCTGTGCAAGAGAGGAGCATGATAGACACTAGGTCTTAACCCATGCATGATAACATTAGGTTAGTTTGATTCCCTTCGCACCGTAGGTTAGAGTTCTGTCTCTTTCTTCTCAAAACAAACAGAAAAACACATAAAGATTTCAAACACAATAAAGACACTTCTTCCGTAAAAGAATGTGAACTCATCAAAGCGTCATTTTTGTCCGCTGGGACTGTTGATCAAAAAAACCTTTTTCAGAAGGAATAAAATCAACCAAGACAAGCTTGTGTCGTACGTGGCCCGAACTACGTTTGCTCTGATCTTCCATGCTGTGTGGAAGTACGTAGGCATAGGATGCGATATCCTAGCGAGCAACCTTCCCCTCCTTTCCGTAGGTAGGCGAACTACGTTGACTCTGATTTCTCGTTCCAGGCGGGAATACGTAGGCATAAAGTGCGATACTTTGCCGAGTCATTTTATTTTCATTTTATTTTCTTTTAACCCTTGACCTATAGTTTAGATAGAATAACAATCCATACCCGAAAACAAGCGTGGATCCCGTCGAGTACGACGGACGTGAGGGGTGCTAATACCTTCCCCTTGCGTAACCGACTCCCGAATCCAGGTTTTGGTTGCGATGACCATACCTTTCCCGTGTTGTGCGAGGTTTACTCTGAGCGTTTCCTTTCCCTCCCGTGGGATAAATAACGCACGGTGGCGACTCTTCTGTTCAGCCGGCACCGATTTTCGCAGTAGCGACAGCTGGCGACTCTGCTGGGGACCCAACGTCCCCTGGCTGCTAAGGACTGCGATGGTTCTTATGCATTTGGGATCCAACGTCCCTTGAGAGAGTCAATCCTAACGCTTGTTTTCCCGTCGAGGATTTTGTATGGAGTTATTTTATATTTCTAACCTTGTATTTTCAGCTTTATATATTGATTATTATTGCTGTATTTGGGGTGTGACGGGTGTTCTGATATTGAGAGATAAGCCGGACCTGGGCTTGAGTGCACCTAGAATTAGAGTAGAAATTAGTGGGCGCCCGCTTGCTTTGCTTGCTTTGGTGTCCCATGAAATCTACACTCAGACGAGGTTCCTCTGGTTGGCCTCCTGCCCCTTCCTTTGGTTGGCGTGGGTTGCTGGTTAGTTGGATTGTCGACTCTGGGGACCGATCATTTGGAAGTTGGCTAAGTGAGGCCTCTTCAGGATTTGATGATGCCACTCCTTCTGGGAATCGTATCATCAACCCTGAAAGTCTGTGACGCCGACGACCGCATAGGATGCCGTACCTTGTGCCAGTTATAGGGCCACCCACCTGTGAGGGGATTTTGGGTTATGCAGGTAACCAGACTTTCAGATACCGGTTATGTCTTGATCAGAGATCCTGGTTATTTATGGAGAGTTATGAGGTCTGTCCGAGACCATTCGAAGATGTGTTCTGAGGTCTGTCAGAGACCATTTGGAGGTGTGGTTCTGAGGTCTGTCAGAGACCATTGGAGATGTATTCGGAGGTCTGTCAGAGACCAATCGGAGATGTGATTTGAGGTCTATCAGAGACCAGTTGGAGTTATGGTTTGAGGTCTGTCAGAGACCAGTATTGGAGTGTTATTTCAGGTCTATCTGAGACCAGGGTTTGATGACTTCTGGATGGTCTATCTGAGACCTTTCTTGATTGGGTTTAGGCTATTCAGCTGCAGCTTTGGTCCCTGTTGAATGTTACTTGCATTGCATCCCTGCATATCCATTATCATTTGCATTTCACTAACGTGTGTCTGTGCTGCAGGTGCATTTGCATTTCCCTAGTTCTAGTGCCCAGACTTCTGAGTGTTTGATCATGACTAGCTTAAGGAGAACGGTTGCTTACAAATTACCTACGCCTGATGTTGTTCCTCTACTTGGGTTGATCTCTCTTGCTGATGAGGGTGTTCGAAGGAGTTTCCGGATGAGCTATGGTAGACTACTGAGATTGGTGTGCAAACACACAGAGGTAGAGTTGGAGGGGTTGTATGCTTTGATGCAATTCTACGACCTGCTTTGAGATGCTTTACGTTCTCTGACTTCATTATGGGACCCACCCTGGAGGAATACGCTGAGTATGTTGAGCTGCCCGTGCAGAACCAGGTTCCATTCATTCATTATGACGCCAAGCCCAAGCCGGAGGAATTGGCAAAAGCCTTGCATGTTGATGCTTCTGAACTTGTGACTACTGTTTCCCGGGGGAGTTCCAGGCTTCTCATTTCAGTTCTTAGTTGGTAAAGCCCAAGAGTACGCCAAGAGCGGGTGCTGGGTTGCTTTCAATGCTGTGTTGGCCTTGTGCATTTACGGCATAGTACTGTTCCCCAATATACCGGATTTTGTGGACTTCGATGCTTTCTACTTGTTTGCCGCGGGTAATCCTGTACCTACCTTACTCGAGATCTCTACCACTCACTGCATTACAAGAATGAGAAGGGAAGAGGGAAGAATGTTCATCTTTGTGTACCCTTGTTGAGTATATGGTTTGAGAGTCACCTACCTAAGAGAGGAGTTGCTGCAGAGACTACAGTTCCAGTTGGTTGGCCAGAACGTCTGATGAGGCTATCGTCGGAAGATATGGAGTGGTTTGATCGAGACCTGTTGGGATCTGAGCTCATCTTCAGTTGTTCCGGTTACCCTAATGTGCCGCTGATAGGAAGAAAAGGGTGTATCAATTACAACCCTTCTCTATTCATTCGCCAGTTCGGATATGCGCTGAAGAACCCGCCTCAGGAGGAAGAAGTACAGGAATCTCTGTACTTCACAGGTGAAGTGAAAGGGGAGTTGTTAGCCAAGTTGCAACGTGCATGGACGCGTATTAACCGCAGAGGGAAGCCGTTGTTGGAAAGAATGATTATCAGGCCTATGCACCTTATAGAGTTTGGATTCAGGAGAGGGCTAGTCAGTTGAAGATGCCATTTCCAGATGCACCAATTCTTGTTCCCGTTCCGGTAGCAGAGCCGACTACTGTTTCTAGGGAAGTCTATGAACAGGTTGTGAAGGAGAAAGAAGCCTTGATGAAGATTAACGAAGGGTTAGAGCAAGAGCTAGCTCAAGTACGCAGTAAGAAAAATAAGGCCGTATATGCTTTCCAGCAACAGATCGAGCTGGTAAACAGGTTAGGAGCTGAGTTGACCGAGGAAAAGAAAAAGCGTGAACGTCTGGGGCAAGAGTTCAGAAGCTCCCATGACATGTTGGAAGCCAAAAAGAAAGCGCTCGACGCAGCACACCGAGAGATATCTTCTTGCAACAAGACTTGGAATGCTACACTCACTAACAACAAGAAGAGGGAAGATAAGCTGAAGCAGCAAATTCCGACCTCGAGGAGAAGTTGAAGTCTAGCATCAAGAAGTGTGAGGAAGAAGTGATGACCCGGTATAGCGTCCAGCATGCACTGAACGAGGCAATCAAATCCAGAGATGAAGCGGTGTCTCAGAAGCGAAAGCTAGAAGATTGCTTCAGAGAAGCAACATGGGAAGAAACTGCTGAAGACGTACGCCGTGTTCTTAAGAGGAGAAACCAGCTTGTTGAAGGGCTGCTTGATCGACCAAGCCATCCGGAGACCAAGAAGTTGATAGAGGAGTACCAGACTTTTGGGAGAATTTGATTATCTCATGTAGTATCTTGTATGCTTTATTTGCAGAGTGCTGACCATCACCAGGATTGTTGGATGAGGTCATGCCTTCTTTGTACTCTCAGTGACATTGTGCCTTGGGCTTATTGATTCTCTCTGCAATATATGAGGCTTTCTATGATTCAGCTCCGATATTCCTATTGTCAGCACTGTCACTGCACCGGCACCTTCGCACTAGAACTGGGGGAATGAACCTCCCTAAGGCACAGACACATTGCATTGCATTCATATTCATATTGCATGACAGGTAATCTTTGAATGGTGTCTTATTTCCTGCTCTGTACCAGGTACTTAACAGGATTCCAGATCAACATCCGCACCGCTATTCTACACGCTCCAACTGTCGAAAAGTCATGGACCAAATTCAGAACGAGATGCAGGATGTGCGCGAGAAGCTCGCCCTCTTCATGCAGACCATGGAGGCTATAGCAAAAGGGCAGGAGAACTTGCAGGCCATGGTCCAGCCTCTGTTGGCTCGCAACGCTGGTCATGGTAATGACGATCATCAGTCTGTCCGGGTCGATACTGCTCATGGAGACGGCACTCCCACGCCAGTGGCTCCGCCCGTGGTCAATATACCTGCCGCTAACGTCAACAACGCTACCGCTGCTGCGAATGGTAACGTCGGAGTAGGGAATGAAACTGCTGTCCATAATGCTGGGTTGGGTGATGTCAATGTGGGAGATAATCTCGGAGGCAATGGTTTTGTCAATACTGGGTTCGGATTCAACGATCAGGGATTCGACAACACTGGCAAGTATGGCTTTAATGCTCAAGGCTTTGGGCAAGATGGTTATGGTATGGTCAATCAGGGTTACGGAGGCTTTGGAAACGGAAACGGTGCTGGATTTATGGCTTATGGTCCTGCTGGAGGTGTTCAAGGGTACGGCAATAGAGGCCGAGGTCCCGGATGAACCAGATCAGAGCTGGACGTAATAATGCATATGATGGATACGGGGCTGGAAACGGTATGTGGCAAGAGGATCAGCAGGATGACGCCTTCTCCGGAGGAGGTTTCGAAGGACGATGGATGATTCCCAAAAGATTAGAATGCTGGAAGAGCAAATGAAGGGAGTCCTAAACCAGAGTGCTGTGGGTTTGGACATGGCAACCATGGGCTTGGTACCTGGCTTGAGGGTGCCAATTAAGTTCAAAGCGCCTGCGTTCGATAAGTACAAAGGAGACACATGTCCGAAAGTGCATGTACGAGCTTATTACCGAAAGATGTCTGCATACTCCACTGATGAAAGAATGCTTATGCATTTCTTTCAGGATAGTCTGTCGGGCCCTTCCTAGAGTGGTACATGGGGTTGGAGCCAACTGATATCAAGACTTGGAAGCAATTAGCAGAGGCATTCGTAGCCCATTACAAGTATAACAGCGACCTGGCACCCAATCGGGTCCAGTTGGCCGGGCTTTCACAGAAGAAGGGGGAGAGTTTTAAAGAGTACGCGCAAAGGTGGCGCGATATGGCTGCCAGGGTCCGTCCTCCTGTAGACGATAAAGAAATGAATGATATGTTTGTTGGCACATTCACCGGGCTGTTTCATGATATGCTGTTTCATACTTCTCTGGCCAGTTTTTCAGACCTGATCTTGATGGGGGAAAAGATTGAGCGTAATATTAAGCAAGGAAAGTTCCAAGTCGATGAATCAGCTGCATCTGGCAGTAGTAAGAAAGCTTATGGGGGGCGCCGTCAGGGCGAAGCTAGCGCGGTATTTGGAGGCCGAGGCCGAGGCCGAGGCAGGGGAAGAAATCAATATCGTCAGCAGCAGCAAGTGTCGAGTGTTACTATCCCATATCAGCAGCAATCAATCCAGCAACAACAACAGGTTCAGCAGCAACCAATGCCACAGCAGCAGCAGCCTCAGCAGGGGGCACAGCAAGCTCAGCGAAGATTTCAGGGTAATAAGCAAGAAGGGTGTTCGAGAAGCCTCCCTCTAACTATGCTGATTTATTGCAGACATTGTTGGGATTGAATCTGGTGGAGAAAAGAACTTTGGCGCCGATAACGGGAACTCCCCCGTTCGGCTATGACGCAAATAGCACTGTGAGTTTCATTCTGGGGCCCCGGGCCATGATATAGAAGGTTGCCACGCTTTTAAGCACGTTGTGCAGGATCTCTTGACAACAAGTCTATCAACTTCGGAACGGCAGTTCCGAATATAGTCCAGAAACCCATGCCTAATCATGGGGCGAATGCCGTGCTGACTGAGGAAGGTCTGAATCTGATTTTGAATGTTGAAGATTTAAAGACGCCGCTGAGCGAGATAAAGAGTCGACTGTTGCAGGGGGGTGTTCACCCAGGATGTAATGAGTATTGCTTAGATTGTTGGACCCTATCTGGGGGGTGTGAGGATTTGAAGAAAGGCATTCAGGCCTTAATTGATGATGGTATATTGCAGTTTGATAGAACGGCAACTGATGAGCCTGCAGGGGCAGTAGTGGATAATCGGAGTGATGTGGCCACAGTGACGATTCCGCGGAAGACGATCAACTATTACTATTGCAGCACCAGCTCAGCGACCACCGATTACCATAACTAAAGCCGGGCCAATCCCGTATGAGAACACGAGAGCCGTCCCATGGTCATATGGGCTAGAGGTGTATTGTGACGGGATAAAGATCGATGTCAACAAGCAGCCAGTGGAAATTGTGGATAATGTTGTTGGTTCAGGAGGCATGACGAGGAGCGGCAGGATCTTTATATCTCCTGAAGTGGAGGCTGAAAGGCTAGCGAAAGGAAAAGGGAAAGCGGTTGAGAATGTTCCGGTTCAAGCAAGTGAAAAAGAAGCAGCATCGAAAGATGTGGAAGAATTCATGCGCTTAATTCGGAAAAGTGATTATAAGATTGTGGAGCATCTACAGCAGACACCGTCCAAAATATCTATCTTGTCATTGCTGTTGTGTTCAGAAGCTCACCGAAATGCTTTGCTGAAAGTCCTGGACACTTCTTTTGTACCCCAGGACGTCTCTGTAAATCAGCTAGAAGGAGTATTGGCACATGTAAATGCAGGCCACAGTCTGGGCTTTACCGATTTTGACTTGACTCCGAAAGGGAGGGATCATAATATGGCATTACATGTATCTGTTGAGTGTAGGGGATCGACAATGTCGCACGTATTGGTTGACACCGGGTCATCTTTGAATGTGCTGCCTAAGAAGGCGATGATGAAGCTGGATGTTCGAGGGATTTTGTGTACACCCAGCGATTTGGTAGTCAGAGCGTTTGACGGCACGCGGAGAACAGTCTTCGGATCGATTACTTTGCCTCTGCAAGTGGGGCCGGAAGTGTTTGCAACGGAGTTTTATATCATGGATATACAGCCTGCGTACAGCTGCTTACTGGGAAGACCTTGGATTCATGGGGCAGGGGCAGTCACGTCTACCCTGCATCAGAAGTTAAAGTATATGGTCGGAGACAGTGTAGTCACCGTGTGCGGAGAAGAAGACATCCTGGTCAGCCATCTATCTTCGTTTAAATATGTGGAAGTCGACGGGGAGATCCACGAGACGCCATGCCAGGCATTCGAAGGTTTGCGCATCAAGGACAAAGGTCCTGGGCCGAGCAAAGTGCCAGAGATAGCTGTTTCATCGTATAAAGAAGCTCAAGCGCTAGTGGAAGCAGGAGAAGCCAAGGGCTGGGGCAAAGTGTTGGACATTCCGGTGAAAATGGACCGGTTCGGACTGGGGTACCGACCGTCGTCATCAACTCCTTCCGTGGGGGCCCCTCATTTCAGAAAGTCAATCACCATCTCTGCCAGTGGAGTATGTCATGAAACTGTCAATGCTGCTTCAGAGTCTGATGAAGGGGACAGTGACTGTGATATGGATGCCTGGATTCAGCCAAGCACGCCAGGACAAGGACTGTGCAACTGGTCTATTCAGGAGCTTGTTCCTGTGACTTTTAAACAGTAATGCTTTGCTTTATTAATTGTTGAATAATCTGATGTCTTGCCCGGGGCATCAGGATTTGCTTAGGGCTGTGTTGTTATAAACATTGTGCGTTAATCATTAAATAAATGGCGTTTTTTCATGTGCAAATACTGTAATCCCTGTTTTTCCCTGTTTTGTATTTTTCAATAAAATGGCAATGTGGTTATTCGCTTTATACGCATTTTGAAGCACTTAACCATTCCTTTTGCAGGATAACATTTTCAGATGACATCCTTGAGCCACCTATGACTCGTCCCGACTTCGAGCACCCGGTATTCCAGACCGAAGAAGAGGTTGTCGAAGATAGCGACGTTCCTGAAGAACTGTCTTGGTTAGTGAAGCAAGAGGAAAGAGCCATTCTGCCTCACGACGAGGTTATCGAAATTATCAATTTGGGGTCGGAAGGGGTTGAGAAGAATATTCGTATCGGAGCCGCACTGCAGAGTGATATCAAGCGAAAACTGGTTGAAATGCTCCGAGAGTATAATGATGTGTTCGCTTGGTCGTATCAAGATATGCCAGGGCTCGATACCGATATGGTTGTGCATCGCCTGCCACTGAAAGAAGAGTGCCCGCCAGTTAAACAAAAGCTTCGCAGAACACGACCAGATATGGCAATGAAGATCAAAGAGGAGGTTCAGAAACAGTGGGACGCTGGTTTCCTGGCTGTGACGAAGTATCCCTCATGGGTTGCCAACATCGTACCAGTGCCAAAGAAAGATGGCAAGGTTCGAATGTGTGTGGATTATAGAGATTTGAATAAAGCAAGCCCAAAAGACGATTTTCCACTTCCTCATATTGACGTGTTAGTTGATAATACTGCTCAATACTCCGTGTTCTCCTTCATGGATGGCTTTTCAGGCTATAATCAAATCAAAATGGCGCCAGAGGATATGGAGAAGACTACTTTCATAACGCCGTGGGGAACATTTTGCTACAAAGTGATGCCCTTTGGTTTGAAAAATGCTGGGGCAACATATCAGCGTGCGATGACGACTCTCTTTCATGACATGATGCATAAAGAGATCGAAGTTTATGTTGACGATATGATTGCCAAATCCCAGACGGAGGAAGAGCATCTGGTGAATCTGTTGAAGTTGTTTAAAAGGCTTAGGAAGTTCAGGCTGAGGCTGAACCCTAACAAATGCACCTTCGGGGTGAGGTCGGGTAAACTGCTGGGGTTTATTGTAAGCGAAAGAGGAATAGAGGTCGATCCTGCTAAAATAAAAGCGATTCAAGAAATGCCGACGCCCAAAACAGAGAAAGAGGTGCGCGGGTTTTTAGGGAGATTGAACTACATTGCCCGGTTCATATCTCACCTAACGGCCACGTGCGAACCATTATTCAAGCTCTTGAAGAAAGATCAAGCTGTAACGTGGAACGAAAATTGTCAAAAGGCGTTCGACAAAATAAAGAAGTATCTGCAGGAGCCTCCTATTTTGATACCCCCAGTGGCAGGTAGACCCTTGATAATGTATTTGACGGTTCTTGAGGGAAGCATGGGTTGTGTTCTCGGTCAACACGACGAGACAGGGAGAAAAGAGCATGCAATCTATTACTTGAGTAAGAAATTTACAGACTGTGAATCTCGATACTCAATGCTGGAGAAAACTTGTTGCGCGCTAGCCTGGGCCGCCAAGCGTTTGAGGCAGTACATGCTGAATCATACAACCATGCTCATCTCGAAGATGGATCCAATCAAATATATATTTGAAAAGCAGGCGTTGTCAGGTAGAATTGCCCGGTGGCAGATGGTCTTGACTGAATACGATATTCAATACGTCTCGCAAAAGGCAATAAAGGGGAGTGTGCTGTCTGAGTATCTGGCGGAGCAGCCTATTGAAGAGTACCAGTCAATGAGATTTGATTTTCCTGACGAGGATATCATGTATCTCAAGATGAAGGATTGTGAAGAGCCGTTACCAGACGAAGGACCAGAGCCGGGGTCCCAATGGCAGATGATATTTGACGGAGCTGTGAATGCTTACGGTAGCGGAATAGGGGCAATAATCACTACGCCGCACGGGTCGCACATCCCGTTTACTGCCCGATTGACCTTTTCCGTTACCAACAATGAGGCCGAATACGAAGCTTGTATAATGGGGCTTGAAGAAGCCATTGATTTGCGGATCAAACATCTAGACGTATACGGAGACTCAGCTCTGGTGGTGAATCAGATCAAAGGGGAATGGGAGACACGTCAGCCCAATTTGATACATTACATGAATTATGCAAGGAGATTGTTGCCTTTCTTCGACAAAGTTGAATTGCATCACGTGCCGCGGGCAGAGAATCAAATGGCTGACGCCCTCGCCACCTTGTCTTCCATGTACAAGGTCAATTTCTGGAACGAAGCTCCCCAAATCACTATCTCTCGGTTGGACAGGCCAGCTTATGTATTTGCTATTAATGAAGCGTCTGATGACAAACCGTGGTATTTTGATATCCTTAATTTCCTGAAGAATAAAGAGTATCCGGCTGGGGCATCCAGTCAAGATCAGAAGACTCTCAGGAGATTAGCGGGCAATTTCTATTTGAACCCGGATGGCGTCTTGTACAGAAGAAACCACGATTTGGTGTTGTTGCGTTGTGTAGACGAGAAGGAGGCAAAGCTTCTCATGGAGGAAATTCACGAAGGTGCATTTGGTACGCATGCTGGTGGGCATGCTATGACGAGAAAGCTGCTGCGGGCAGGTTACTTTTGGCTGACGATGGAAACTGATTGTTTCAAGTTCGCAAGGAAGTGCCACAAGTGCCAAATATATGCTGACAAGATACATGTGCCTCCAAGGCCTTTAAATGTGATGTCATCTCCATGGCCATTCTCGATGTGGGGAATCGATATGATCGGAAAGATTGAGCCGACGGCTTCTAACGGGCATCGGTTCATCCTAGTAGCAATCGATTATTTCACCAAGTGGGTGGAAGCGGCGTCTTACGCAAATGTAACAAAGCAAGTGGTGGCTAGATTCATCAAGAGAGATATTATTTGCCGATATGGGATTCCCGAGCGGATAATCACAGATAATGGTTCTAATCTGAACAACAAAATGATGAAGGAGCTCTGTCAGAATTTCAAGATCGAACATCACAACTCCTCCCCTTACCGACCCAAGATGAATGGCGCTGTCGAAGCGGCCAATAAGAATATCAAGAAGATCGTCCAGAAAATGGTGGTGACGTATAAAGATTGGCACGAGATGCTACCTTTCGCTTTGCACGGTTATCGTACGACGGTACGCACATCAACCGGGGCAACTCCGTTCTCGTTGGTATACGGAATGGAGGCGGTACTACCATTGGAAGTTGAGATCCCTTCTCTGAGGGTATTGCGAGACGTTCAGCTGGATGAGGCAGAATGGGTAACGAATAGATTGAACCAACTGAGTTTGATGGATGAGAAGAGGCTAGCTTCTCTGGCATACGGTCGTTTGTATCAAAGACGAATGAAGAAAGCGTACGACAAGAAGATACTTCCGCGAAGCTTTCAGACGGGCGACCTTGTGCTGAAAAGGATTCTCCCCGCCGCAAGCAGATCACAGGGGCAAGTGGACTCCCAACTACGAAGGGCCCTACGTTGTCAGTAAGGTCTTTTCAGGAGGAGCATTGTTGTTGTCCACCATGGACGGAGAAGACTTTGCGTCACCTGTGAATTCGGACGCAGTTAAAAAATACTTTGCTTAAAATAGACCCGCTGGACAAAAAAAGAGAGTCCAGGCAAAAATGGGGCATCCTGGCGAACCAAAAACAGAATAAAAAGGTTCGGGCAAAAATTAGGGATAAAATTGAAAAAATGTACACCCGCGAAGTTGAAAACCTACACTGGGCGGCTTCGGCAAAAAAGGGTATCCCGGTGAACTGAAAACCCGTAAAGGGCGGTTCATGCAAAAGTTAGGGATGTGAAAAGCAAATGACTGCGGTCCGAATTCAATGAGTATCAATGCGGGAGAATACATTTGAGGAGTCAGTTATCGGATACAATCTCTTCAGAAGTGGGGATACCGGGAAAGTATTAGAGTCGGACGAGTCATGGGAGGATCAGTTCGTGGTGTTCATCTGCATCCAGTTGCCGACATGTGTACAAAATTTAATGTGTCAATATATTTATGCTTCTTGTGCATACTTGTATATTTGCTTTGCGTAGCTTCCTCATTTCAGGAGTTACATCCCGTGTACAAAAACTCCGCCCATTCAGGGGCCCGATCAATGAAAATGTGTTATTCAGTACTTGATGCCTGTTCTTTACTGTTTTGTGCATGATAAAACGCCTAAGTTTATTGAAGCTAGCATGAGTATAACATTACTGGCCCTTGCCAACAATTGTTAAAGCTTTGAATTAACTGAGTGTAACGTCACTAACCTGAATTGATTTGATTGCACAGGCTTGTCGTGTCTTGTTTGTGTTGTTGCAGGTTTCATAACCGTACGAAGGAGATGATCAAAAGATGGCGATAACAAAAGATTCGATCTTCACGCAGGTCATGCATGTTTTTCCTGAAAAAGGATAGAATTCCCCAGCTAGCCGTAGCTTATCCAAAGGACGTGCTCCAGAAAAGTTATTCGTCCTCAATAGAGTTTGGCGATTCCAGGATCGTAAGGCTGTATTCAGACAGGTTCATCTTTCCCCGCAGGGTCATGCACTCTCCCCCAGTGGAGTCAGTTAATTTTTCCTCAAGAGAATCATCCCATCCCCCAGTGGAATTCTCTTTGCAAGTGTTTTCATTCCTTCCAGTGGAATTCGAAGATTAAGACTCTCCCAGGCAGAGTCGATGGTGGGTCCTGTCATTTATTTTGTCGGAGATACTGGTGATATCAGTTCACGTTCCAGCAGAAAGTCCGATCATACCATGCATCTGCTTTTCCCCAGCAGAGTGATATTCCCAGCAGGGGGTTACTTCAACAAGGTGTTTGGAGAGTTCCCAATTTCCCAGCAGGGTCGACTTCACCCTTCCAGCATTTATTTTGCTGGAATAATTCTGTAGCATCTGGCTATCCCCCGGCGGAGTCGGCATCACCTCCCAGCATTTATTTTGCTGAAGCAGGTTTTGTACTTTAGCAGTTCAGGTGGAGAGAGCTCTTGCTCAAATAAACAACCAAACATTCAAGATCTCGGCATGAGACATTCGACGAAAATGTCAGCTTTGGCAGTATTCCCCACAGAGTCAGCATGATGAGATTTTCTTTGTCTCCGAGCAGAGTCGTTTATGCAAATGTCTCTTATTTTCCCCACCAGAGTTGCCAGGATAAGTGTCTCCTTATCCCCAAGCAGAGTTATTTGTCATCGACAGGTTTCAGGAATCAGAATTTCAGAAGCCGCCGTCGGTTATCAGAGCAGGCGTCCGATAGTTGGTTTCTAGACATCCCCAGTAGAGTCCGCCTCAAAGTCGCTGTCACGTCAGTGTTAAGAAGTTTGTGGTTTGGGATCAGTAGAGAGCCAAGTCCTGACGCGGACAATTTACTCCTGGATTGACGGGATTTCTTCAGAAGTGGGCGTCCTAACGTGGACAGGTTTATTTCCCTGGATTGGTGAGGTGTGTTAGTCCTATCGTGGGCAGATTCGGGTTCTCGAAATTAGTGGAATGGGAGGTCATGACGTTGACAAAAGTGGTTACCTTTTGGGTTGGTGTCCTAACGTGGACAGATCAGACCAATGTGTGAGTCCTTACGTGGACAAGGTATTTCCCCAGTGGGTCGAGGGTGTGAGTCCTTACGTGGACAAGTCTTATTTCCTCAGCAGCAGTCGAAGGTGCCTGAGTCCTTACATGGACAAATCAAGACGAGATTAGTGTCCTGACGTGGACAAATCAAAGAAATTATTATTCCTAACGTGGACGATGTAGTCCTTACGCGGGCATATCAACAGAAGTGATTCCTAACGTGGAAAAGATGGAGATTCCTTACGCGGAAGAGATGTAGTCCTTACGTGGACATATCAAGAGCATTCCTTACGTGGAAGAAACAAATGGTTTCCTTACGTGGAAAGACGAGTTTATTCCTTACGTGGAAAGATTTGAGTCCTTACGCGGACATATCCAGATTGGTTCCTAACGTGGAAAGAAATGGATTATTCCTGACGTGGAAGAGATTGAGTCCTGACGCGGACAGATCAAAGAAGATATCCCTAATGTGGAAGAAGAAGTTTATTCCTTACGCAGAGAAATTGGGGTCCTTACGTGGACAGATGCAAGAAACGTTGAGTCCTGACGTGGACAGGTTCAGAACCAAAGTTGAATTCCTTACGTGGAAAGATTGGAGTCCTGACGCGGGCATGTCAAGTAATATTGGAGTCCTTACGTGGACAGATTGATATAGTTCCCCTTATGTGAAAGAAAAAGAAGATTGCTTCCTGACGTGGAAAGATGAAAGGGTTAGTCCTGACGTGGACAGACGCAGAAAAGATGTTATTCCTAACGTGGACAGGTGTTACTCCTAGCGTGGAAGAATGTTATTCCTAGGCAGACGAGTTGTCCCCAGCGGAGTTGACGAGATTTTTCTGGGTTAACAGCAGGTGGAGTCCTAACGTGGACAGGTTCTAGTTGAGATTTCTCCGTATTGATGACAGACAGAGTCCTAACGTGGACAAGCAAGCAATTTGTTATGACAGAATCCTCTTCAGAACGATGAAGACAATCCCCAGCACGGTCGTACGAGATCAGTGGGTTGCCGTAGCAGTCAGATTCAGCTGATGAATGTCGTTCCTCAAGCAGGAGCGCAATTTATTTTTGCGGTTGGCAAATTTCTGGTTTCACTAGTATTCAACCGTCTCGTACCGCGAATGTCTGAAGGCTCCGGGCTCTTCATCCAATCGGGTCCAAGTCGCTTGAATAGGGGCAGCTGTTGCACCCTAAAATTTGCCCAACCTTATTCCTTAGTTTATGTTTCATTATCATTAGCATTTGCATATAGAGTCATGTACATAGACTAACCATCTGCATAGCATAAGCATAGCAAGTCATTCAACAGGGGACCAATCATTATTCTCATCTCTAGAGGCCTATCATGAGGTTATTATCCTAATTCCATCTCATTCAAGTCATCAGGAAAGAATTTGAAAGCAAAGAGTTCAGCAGATTAAGCCTTGAGTCCATCTCCTAGCTGAAGGGATCTGAGGGTCAGCAAGAGGGTTGTGAGCTGTGAGTTGAAGGCATGGAGAGTATCTAGACATCTTGGAAGACTTAAAAATTCATTTGGAGAAGGAGACAAGTCATTGAGGAGAGCACAAGAGCTACAGTTGAAGACAGTCAACTAGGGTTTCATCTGGGTCAACCCTAGGTCAACCCTAGGTCAATTGACTGATTTAAAGGGTATTCAAGGCTATTGGAGAGATGTGGGGTTCATCATTGGACATATGAAGAAGGATGTGGAGATATGACAAGGAGAATTCAAGAGAAATCAAGGAGAAGAGGAGTTACTAGATTAGGGTTTCTCTGTAAAATCCCCTAGTTTAGGTCAAATTTCCAAGCAAGATAAGTCAAAATGCTAGCTTCAAATGGCTTCTTGGCCAACATGAAACTTGTAGAGGATCTCAAGACCTTTAATTTGAGTGGTGGAAGACCTCAAGGAGATTTATAGAACTCAAGTTATGGTCCTTGCAAGTTACAGGTCATCTGGGGTATCTGAACTTTTGTCTGTGAAAGTGACTTGACTTCCAAGCTAGTTTTACCCCTCAAGGAGATTTCAAATGAATTCTTGGTCAACATAAGAATTGTTCCTCATTGTCTTAGCTTTCTAGAATGGTATAGCATGCCTTCATATGATGTGTGGAACTCAACTTATGGTCTTGGCAAGCAAAGGGTATTTTGGGCATTTGTGAATTACAGGTCATTTTAACCTATGTCCAAAACTCATACAAGGAGGCCTCAAATGGAAAAACTTACAACATCAAACTTGCTCCAAATGGGATTTTAAGTCTAGAAAGAAGGTCACAAATTATTGGAGAAGCTCATAACATGAAGTTGCATAATTGGTCAAAATATGAACTAAAATGGCTTATAAAGTGAATAAATTCAAGATGGAAAATGGTTTGGGAGATTTATGAGTCCAAATGGAGACTTCCAATATATGATTTTGAATGGAAAAGGCATTCTAAAAACAATGGTTCAAACACTTTTTTGAGTTTAGAAGGAAAAAAAGAAGTTATCTTTGGTTACTTGTAATTGAAGAAACATGACCAAAATGGATCAAAGTTGGAAAACAAGGGAATGTGCAAGATGGATCTAGAATGTTCATATGAGGTCTATATAAGCATGAAATGAGAATTTAGCAAGGGTTGGCTTCATTTGCACCAAGAATTTCACAAATTCCCTCATTCTTTCTCTTTGAAGTTTCATTCCAATTCCTCATTTTCTTCACAAAACCATCATCAAAATCAATTCAATCTTGCTCCATCATCATCCTAGATCAGAATTGAAGCAAAGTTTTGGTGATTATCATCCATTTTCGAGCACCTTTTTCAAGAACATCAAAACTACAAATTCAAGTGGACAGCATAATTCAAGTCAAGAATCAACAAGGAATTGCATACAGAATCACATACATCAAGGATTGATCAAGATCCAACACCTAGAAGCTTCAGATCCACGAGTTCCATAGCTGTTTTCAAGCTTTTACACCAGGTATGTTTTCATTCACACTGCTCGATTCAGTTAGTTAGGCATAGTTTTGTTAGTTTAGATTTGATCTAGGTGGTTAGGAGAACAGTTAGGATGAATTTGGAGAGGATTGGTGATGGTTGTTAACAGGTGCAACAAACTGTTAGGGCTTGAATCTATTAGGTTAGTGCATTAGAATGTTAGTTTGATAGCGCAGGTTAATCTCCATTAGGCATAGGTTAGTTTAGGTCAAGTTTGAGGAAGAATCGTGATGGTGCATATCAGTGTAATTCCATGGTGACCAGAACTTGATGCCATCGGGTTGAGTGATATATGGAATTTCAGACTGAATTGAAACCATAGGATTATAGAGGGAGAGATCCTGAGCAACTTTCATGTTTATGGCATGTTGATTCGTGGCTTGGAGATGGAGAACAGTTGGGTGGAATGTTGCTCGTGCATGGGGTTTAATGGCAGAAACCCTAATCTCAGTTGAACCAAGGAAGAAGACACAATCGTGTCCGTTCATCTCATGGTAGACCTTTGACTTGGAGCGCGATCGAATGGCTATTATTTAATCTGAATTTGGAGGGAATTGGAGTTTGGCCAAAACGCGCCGTTTCATTAATTGAAACGGGCGGGCCTGAGTTATGTTGATATCCCCACCCCCAGGTTTAGGCCCAAAGTCATTTTGAACGTGTTTTTGCTACTAGTTTCACCCCCCAGCGCTCCTTTATTATTTCTTTAATTCTGAGTGTATTCTGGGCTTAACCAAAGCGCTATCTGCACCCCTGGCTGTGTGGCCCATTCTGGATTTGAACTGCGCGTGGTTTCTAAATACACCCCTCCCTCGTTTTATTTGGTTTAATTGTTTTTAATTCATTTTAATTTTTCATTCATTTTAGAAATTCATAACTAATTCATAAAAAATCATTTTTGCTTCATTCTTTTTACAACATTTTCTTTAGGATGTGTAGAATATTATAGAAAAATAAAATTGCATTTTTATTTTTATTTCATATTTTTTTCCATATTTTCTTAATAAATGGCATTTTAAATAAATTCATTTCATGCATGATTTTAATAATTTTTGTTCTCTTACATGCTTTAATATTTTGTGTTCATTCTTTTTATATTGTTTAGATGAGATATTAAGCTTGTAGAAATATTTTAGTTCCCATTTTTAGAAATCAATTTTAGGTGATTAAAATAGGTTTGAACATCATGAATAGAACTAGGGTTTTAGGTGACAACTTAAGAAGTTTGATCTCATTTCCCTTAGGACTTAGGGTTTGAATAGATTAGTTATGGGACTATAGGGGCTATGGGTAGCTATTAGATCCCTTAGAGAAAAGTTAGGATTCCCCCTACTGCTATTATTATTGTCTGTATATCTGTTTGTCTGGTGTGGTGTGCCCTCTGGGGATTATTACTTGCTTGCTTGGGTATTGGGTTTGTCTGGGGCCCTGGGGAAGCTGAAGTCTTGTGCAGATGAAGACCATTGGAGATCCAAAGATTGAAGATCAACTGTCAGAGTTGGAGAGGAGGTTCTTGCCAGCAGCTGCTGAAGAGACTAGGGTTTAGGAGCTAGGCAGAGCTCTAGATTAGGAAGTTTGTTTCTCAAACATGGATTGCCTTGTCTGCATCCATTCTTCTCCGTGATTCAGAGTCTCTCTAAGACACTCACCCCCTTCCTTTGGAAGGCTTGGTGATAGTGTCTATGAGATAGAACTCTTGAGAGAAAATGTCTCTTGTGTTAGAAGCAGTCTGTTCACCACCCTTGGTAGTCAACTGATTGCTTAGCACCCAATTCACTCTTGTGACTAATCCCTCATCCTGGAGGTTTGAGCTTGAAGAAAAGCCATTGCAGATAGAAAACTGATGATCAAAGCCCTTGCCTAAAGGCCATGAAGATGGAGATTGATGCTTGTTGAAGCCTGTAACTGATTGGAGATTACTGGAAGCCAGATGTTGATTCAGAGCTGCTGATGCTGTTTCTTTTGCTGTTGTATTTTACTGCTGATGTATTGATTGGTTTTCTGGACTGTATTGTTTGCTGTTTACCCTGCTGGGTTGAAAGTGAAGCCTGTTCACTTTTGCCTATTGTTTTCTAGGTTCGAGGTTGAGTAGGACTCCCTTGCCTCGCTTGTATTGTTGCATCCATGCATTTTACTGCTTTACTGTATATATCTGATATTGTTTCTGTTTTCTGCCTATCCCGTAGGATCTCTGTTTCTCTCTGTGCAAGAGAGGAGCATGATAGACACTAGGTCTTAACCCATGCATGATAACATTAGGTTAGTTTGATTCCCTTCGCAACCGTAGGTTAGAGTTCTGTCTCTTTCGTTTCTCAAAACAAACAGAAAAACACATAAAGATTTCAAACACAATAAAAGACACTTCTTCCGTAAAAGAATGTGAACTCATCAAAGCGTCATTTTTGTCCGCTGGGACTGTTGATCAAAAAAACCTTTTTCAGAAGGAATAAAATCAACCAAGACAAGCTTGTGTCGTACGTGGCCCGAACTACGTTTGCTCTGATCTTCCATGCTGTGTGGAAGTACGTAGGCATAGGATGCGATATCCTAGCGAGCAACCTTCCCCTCCTTTCCCGTAGGTAGGCGAACTACGTTGACTCTGATTTCTCGTTCCAGGCGGGAATACGTAGGCATAAAGTGCGATACTTTGCCGAGTCATTTTTATTTTCATTTTATTTTCTTTTTAACCCTTGACCTATAGTTTAGATAGAATAACAATCCATACCCGAAAACAAGCGTGGATCCCGTCGAGTACGACGGACGTGAGGGGTGCTAATACCTTCCCCTTGCGTAACCGACTCCCGAATCCAGGTTTTGGTTGCGATGACCATACCTTTCCCGTGTTGTGCGAGGTTTACTCTGAGCGTTTCCTTTCCCTCCCGTGGGATAAATAACGCACGGTGGCGACTCTTCTGTTCAGCCGGCACCGATTTTCGCAGTAGCGACACATAGTAACAACCAAATATATATCAAAGTTTTTCTCACTGGATCTTTTCTGTCACTGTGAAGTGGTAGCACACACAGAACCGTAGCTCTGATGCCAACTGAAGGTGAGAAAATACTTAGAAGGGGGGTTGAATAAGTATGAAGATAAAAACTTAGAAGTAAAAACTCAATATTTTTATCCTGGTTCATTGAACTCAATTACTCCAGTCCATCCTATCTAGAGTGATTTGCCTTTCTCAAACAAGGACTTAATCCACTATTTAATCAACTGATTACAATAATAAGCACTAAGAACAGTTGTTCAAAGTCTTCTCAAGAACTACTGATCCTAACTAGATCTTCTTAAGGTTCTCTTACAATCAAATATAATAATAAATGCAAGTGTTAAAAATGCTTCTAATAAAGCTTTATCACAACTGTGTTTTTTCACTTAAGATTAAGAACAATGAAATAATTCTAGCAAGAATATGTGAGTTGTATGAGAGCCTTTTTTAATGAATTCTTTTCAAGTGTTTCGTCAACTGAAGAAGATGAGTGGAGACTTGCTTTTATAGGCACAGTGATCCAAGAGCTTTTCACGTTGAGAAGAGTATACCAAAAAGGTCTGAGCCTTTTTGTCTTCACATCAAGTGACCTTTCCTAAAAGAAGAATGCACAGAGAAATCCTTTTTGTCTGTGTTCTTGTGTCTAGCATAAAAAAAAGGAAAGAGTCGTTTGGATATTCCAACAGACATAATCTTTGAATTCTTCTTCAACAATTCTCACCAGGAATCATCAGAGTCTAATTTTGTCAGAGCCTTCTAATGTTCATCAGAGTTTTGCTGAATCAGAGTCTTTGCAGCAAGTGTACTTTCAGCGTGTATAAGTTCAGAGCAGAGTTTTGAGTCAGATCCTTAGTACTGGCAGCGTTAGTACTATCAGAGTCTTCTGAAGTAACTGTGCTTGAAAAAATCTTCATACAGAATTCTTCATTGCTTCAGATGCTTCTGGCTTGCTTCAGATTCTTCTGTAGCTTCTGCTTCAGATCCTTCTGGAGGCAGCACTCAGAATCTTCTGATGGCAGCGTTCAGAGTCTTCTAAGAGATGCTTTTGACGCTTCAGAGCCTTGCATATTTCTTATGTTCAGATCTAATTTGCTTCTGGAGTGATATTTACTTTAACATCTGCAGCAAACATTCTCAAGCAAATTTTAGAGTATATAATTCTTAAGTACAAAATTTCATAATAGTTATCATCAAAACATAGAGATATTATTAAGAACCAATCTGTGTTCTAACACTCCACAGTGGGGCTATACAGAGCAAACACACTTCACGAAACAACATTCCTCCGAACTCCTCGAGATGATGAGGAACATGCAATTAGAACAACGTGCTTTCATGAATGATCAGGATGAGCGTTTCTCACAACTTCAGAGTCAATTCAAGACGTAGACTGAAAACTTTAACACATTCTTCTAAAATATCAATCAACGGTTCGATGCTCTGGTTGAATCAACTGAAAGTCAACACCGGGTCATTTCGAATATCCTCAACACCTTGAACAGTGTTGTTTTGGAGTTTACTGACATGGCCGAGGCTCAACTGCCTCCGCTGCATCCGTATCATGGAAGAGGCCAATATTTCAGGGGGAGGAGACGTTGAAGACTACGCATTCTGCATAATTGCATTTCATTATTATATTATGTTGTCATGATGTTTGGCTTTGCATTAAGTACATTTCTATTATGTTGGTGTCTTGCATTATGAACTTATATGACTTTCCTTGGGTGAATTTCTAGCAACAATTATTCTTTGGGTTGTTATTATATGGTGCTATTTATCTATTTGTCTCTTGATCATTAACTTTTTCATGCGTGGATAATTGTTAATGTTTATCCTGTTGTGTATGTTTGATATGAGCATCTGTTATTTTTTTATCATTTCTTAACAGAAATTTCTTTCTTTTTGATGTTGTCAAAGGGGGAGAAATGTCAAGTTGTTTAGTAGAACCATAAAAGATCAAAAGTGAAGACGTCGCAATTTAACGCAAATGAGTAAGAGAGAATGAAGGCATCAAGCAAGGGGGAGGATAATGCCACATATCATACAGGCGTGTTCCACGTGCTTTTCCATCATTAAAAAGGGAGAGTATGTGAGGGCAAAGCCTCATATACTAGATATATGGGTTTCGATGATGTCAAAACCTAGCCGCATGGAAGAAGAGATGTTGGGCGTTATCACCATGATGCATAAGCATACCTTATTTCTCATGTTTCATTTGCTTGCATAAAATATCTCTAGTACTGCATTTTGTTGAGTTAAAATATGCGTCATACAAGTTAAAACTCATTGGTCGTCATAGGTATCATCTAAGAGTCTCAAAAACATCAAAATTAGGCATTTTATGAAATTACAAGTCTTTGAGTCGACCATACCTTTGCTTCGGTCGATTCACAATAAGTGTCTCAAACTTGCATTTTCCTCGGGTTAGGTATGGTTGATCGCGACTTTCTATGTCTAATACAACCTAACTGCAAGTGCACAGTCTATCGCGTAGTAATAATAGATATCGATCCCATAGGGACTCGTAATCAAACTAGTGTTCTCGGGAGTTACTATGTTTAGCTAGGTAGAATATGTTTAAGGGAATAAGATTGTCACTAAAAGGGAACTAAGAATGCTACTTAGATTATAAATGATTGAATCGATATGTAGTAATTGTGTTCTTCAGGGATTTGACAGGTTACTGGTGTATGAAATAATTTTCAATGTTTATTTAAGCAGAAAATGGTGATTTGAAGACTCTCGCCTCACGATGGTTATTGACGCTAATCATAATCCTAAGGGCCAAACGTACACTTTCGTATCTCGTTCGGAGTTAAAATTACTTTTTGGAAATCTCTAAGTTCTAATTCATTTTAAAGTGCTTTCGCTGTTATTAAAATGAATGACTAGTGTTTACTATCTGACCTTACCGCAACTTTCGCTTGTTGGTTCGTATCTTAATTAATTTCCCACTTTCGTGGCAAAACTACTTTTAAATAAGTTCTCGCTTTCGCGACGAAGTTTATTCAGTAAATTAATTTTAAACACTCAGACCATAAATTACTTTTGAAAAGAAAGTTTTTCAACCAGTCGTTATCAAATCCCATTCGAATTATTACTACATATCGATTACCTAAGTTTAGCTAGACATGGATTTGGGAAAGATAAAGCATAAATAAAAACAATAAATAATGATTTGCATTATAATAAAACTGGAATCGATTGAAATGAGAAACCTGTAAATATTCCAATTGGCCTTTGGGCAGATCCTCCACAGATGTTGGCAGGATTCTGGTCTTTATGCCAAATTGATCGTACAATAAAAGTAGAAATTACAGAAGAATAAAAATGGAATACATGAAAGGTAAAGAGAAACAAATAAGAATATTGAATTGGAAAATATGCTCTGGAAAATAAATTTGGCAGCATTTCGTTGTATGAATGCAACACCCTTTCTGAGGTCCCTTTCTTCCCTTTTTATAGAAGTGGGATTCCAACGGTTATCATTGAAGATGATGGACTTTGAGGCAGATAATTTAGGGAGTAGTGGTCCACTCTATGGGAATTGGAACTGATTCTTTAACGTGTAATTAAAGTGGGGCGTTTTTGCCTGCATGACGGTCGTCACAAGGTGTGACGGTCGTCACCCGTGTGACGCTCGTCATGGAGCTGTGACGGTCGTCACATCAGCAAAAACAGCTTCCTGCGCTTTTCATGATGTTTTCACTCCTTTTTCGTCCATATTTCATCTGAGATTGCTTCTTTTCTTCATGTTGCCTTGTCTAGATGTGATCGTTGAATACCTGCAAAACATCAGACAAATAACACGGAAATAACCCGAAATCGGATCGAAAACGATTAAACTTTAGTTGAATTATGCATCAAAATATATATACGATTTTGTGTTATCAAACTCCCCTAAGCTTGAATCTTTGCTTGTCCTCAAGTAAAACATGAAAAAGTCGGCAAGCACGAGGCAGCTTCTTCGTTCGCAGAGTTGGGAAAAACCGGGATTCTTGGTAGGAACAAGACGAGTATCATGACGACACTGGACTACAAGTCTTCTGAGGTCTCCTTTTTATGCAAATCGGTCCCAGTCATGCTACTGTAGCTTGGTGTCAAGGTTCTCGCGGCAAGTTCGCCCTGTTTGTTCTAGCGCAATCACATTAAGCCCGTTGTCCGTACACTTTCATGGCAAGTCGACCTGTTAGTGAATATGATCTCATTTCTGTTTTTGATCTTCTTCATCGATCATAAGCTTATGTCATTGATTTTTCAATGAGTTTTCGTGCCGTTGGGCTAAATGCTCGGGTGAGGAGCACCTAACTTAGAAGGAAACGTGTCTTATATTTTTGGGCTATTTAGCTTTCTTTTCATGATTTTTCATCTTTTTTGGAGATCATACACTTATTTGTATCGGTCGCTCGCTTAGTAGTGCTTTAGGATGGTGCTGACTGCTAGTATAAACTACTTGGGGTTGAGTTTGCGTAGACACTTGAGACTTTGGTACGCGTAGGTGGTGAAACCGACTCGCATAAACCGGAGATCTAAGGTGTCAGGACGGTACTGGTTTTGTTAGAACTGTCGTTTCCTCGGAGTTTCAAAACTTGTTTTGAACTCGGGTGCATTCTCGTAGTGTTTTTGCTTTTGAGAAATGAACGAAAGTTTTTGTTTACGTTGAATAATGTGGGGATGTTTGCGTAACGAAAAGAGTATATATAGACGAGCTTTATTTGCTAAAAATAGAAAGTGTTTAAATAGAAATTACGAAATTCAAAGTGCAGTGGAATGGAAATAAAGGAAATTCAGAGTACAGTGGAATGGAAATAAAGGCTCCGCTCCCACACTATCTTAATCAGTGTCCCCACTGATTTTTGAAGCATGCGAGAGGGAGATACAACTGAAATGAAAGTACAAAATAACTGAAATATAGTAAACAAATAAGGAAAAAAATGGAAAACTAATCACGTCCGCTGCCTCTGTCACGTCCGTGCTGGCGTCCTCTGGCTCTGGCAAGGGCTACTCTGTCCTCATAACTCATAGCTCCTGTGTGGTAGACGGTGTCCCGGAGTCCTTCGACCTGCAAGGTCAGATTCGCCAGGCTCTCAATGATAGTAGCTTGGCCGGTGTGAAGTTGTTGCATTTGAGTCCGGTGCCAAGCTTCGAACTGGTCAGCTCGCTGATTCTGCTGCTGCAGCATCGCGAGTATCTGTGCCTGCTGGTCTAGGGAGCGGCGGAGGTCCTCTTCTGTGTAGTCTGGCACGGGATGATGGCGGCGGCGGCGAGAGGATGTACCTTCGGGAGGAGGAGGATGTGATGCCTCTGGCTGCTCGGACCTGTCCAACTCAGCTTGGATTTCATCGTCAGAACCTTGGGTGTGGTCCTGAGTAGGAACAGCGGAAGTAGGAGGGGCAGTGAGGTCAAATAACCAGTTGGTACGATCCTCTGGGTGTGTGCGGGTGCGGGACGGAAGGACGATGCTTCGGACGATCTTGCCACGCACTACCGGATGGTACTTGCCGTCAGCTTTGGAGCGGATAAGATGAGAGGCTCTCCAGTGGTCGGTGTCAAGGAACACCGAGGGGATGGAATGGAGGTGCTGGAGGCGGTCGCCAAGGTTCAGCCCAAGAGCAATGGCAGTGACAATCTCGCCAAAGTAGAATGGCTTCGAGCCACGGTTGCAGTTGGCCTGAATGTGAGCCAGCAGAAACGGAGCGGCGTTGACAGGCTCGTTGTTGAAGACGCAATGGAGGAAGAAGAGCTCTTTCGAGTTCACTTTGTGGTTGCTGTCTCTGGCAAAAATTGTGTTGCTCAATGCTCTGTGAAAGTACCGGATGGTTGGGTTATGAATATGAGTGGCGTGCAGAGAGTCCCAACCATCGGCATTGATGTCGGTCAACTGATACCACAACGCGAAGGCTTCGTGCTGGAACTGATCGGTGATGCGGCGATGGGCATTGTCACCTCGAGGTAGCTGTAGGATGCTGGCAATCTGATTTTGGTTCACCTGATAGTTGGTGCCGAACATCCGGAAGCATGCGGCACCTGAGTGCTGGCTAAGTTCGCCACTGGATGTGGCGTAAGTAAACGAACTCAAGAACTCGAGAGTGAGTTGTTCGTATGTTGGCAGTGGGTTGGTGCAGAGGTTCCAGATGCCTGCTCTTTGAAGCATCCAGGTCATGCCTTCAAGGAGTCCGAGCTCCGTAAGCGATGGAAGGTGTGGATAATGAGACGGCTGGAGCGACCTCTGATGAAATGCGATGTAGTTTGCTCGCTGTCTCTCGCCTAAGTCACCTTCACTGAAGATAATGTTGCTGATATCTGGGGTGTCTGCATTTCTTGCCATTGATGGAAGATTGAGAGGTTTCTGAAGATTGGGGTTTTTCTGTAGAGTGGGAAGAACTGACAGAAGTGTGGTTTGGAAGTTGAGATTGGGGTTGAAATATATGGTGCAATGTGGAGAGGGCGAAAATTTGTAGTGGGGTAGGAGTTAGGATGATTGGAAGTGGTAATGGGGGTAGTGGAAGAGAACACGCACCCTGTTATATCAGATATCAGTTTTTGAATTCGTGACGGTCGTCACGTAGGTGTGACGGTCGTCACCTGCGTGACACTCGTCAGGGGTCCTGTGACGGTCGTCACAGCAGCAAAATCTGCAGAACGCAGAATTTTTGCTCTGAGGGGCGTTCTCGTAGTGACTTTAAGGCTTAGTATTGATACGGCAATGTAATATGACAGCCAACAAACAACGAATAATGCGAAAACAGAATAATTGAATAAAAACTAGAATTGAAATAACATAAAATTGAAATGATTGTATGTAGTACACAAAGAAAACTAACAATGCGAAAAATCCAAATGATTAAATGAAACTAAACTAGACTAAACTAAACTGAAACTACTGCTAAGAACTAGTATCTAATCTTTTCGTGTCTTCAACTCATCGAATTTTCGTACGTAGTAGTCGAGTTGGTCGCAGACTAAATCCATGAAGCCTACCAGTTCGCTGTGCATGCCTGTGATGTCAGCTTTTACATTAGTCAGGGTTGCATCAACGTCGTCCAATCTGAGTAAAACGGTATCCATTTTGTCGGTGGTCTCCTCAGGGATAGGCTCAGGATAGGTGTTGTAGTGCGGAGGAGTCGTAGGGTCTACTTCAGCTTCGGACACAGCATCCTCATAATACATATAGTCGTGTGCCTCAGAGATGTGGTCACTGTCATACATATAGTTCTATGGTGTTGACTGTGGTGAAGGAGGTCCCATAGGCTCATCCAATTCATAGAGCCAGTTGTCCTTGTTGTGGATACTTGTCATCAGATGATCAGGCAGTGTGAATAGCTGTACTGGTTTTTCGTTAATGAGGTACTCATACGGTCCAGGTCCTATAGTTCCTAAAATGCGCCTGTTAAAGCAGAATTGTATGTTCATGGGTCGGATGGTGCCAAAACGAGTGCTTGCATTTAAGTGGAATCTAAGGCCAAGCTCGTGGGCAATCATTGTCACGAGGCCTCCTATAAGGATAGGTGTCTGTGGTTCCTGCGTGAGGCGTTTGAAAGATCTCATCATGAAAGGCACTGCATTTACTGTACGTCCCTGAGAAGCACAGAACATGATGAATAACTCCTCTTTAGATACTGTAGTAATATTTTCTTCTTTTCCAAACAAGGTGTGAGCTAGTATCTTATGGAAGTATCTGAAAGCTGGGTTATGAATATCATCATTGTACATTCTGTCTGGTTCAGGGTGATAGTCGCCTGTGATTCTACCCCAGAATTGGTCGAGTTGAAAATCAATATCGTTATCTTCTGCACTGATGAACACATGCGGTCCGATAGGAAATCCTAGGAGGTTAGCTAGTGACATCCGGCTATGGGTTTGGTCCATTCCAAACATTCGGAAGGTAATCAGCTCTGTGTTGGATCCAAAACCATAGTTGGGTATGTATCTGAAAGAACTAAGGAATTCATAGGTAAGATCCTTATAGGTAGCAAAACGTGTTTTCAGAGCAGTGTTCTCCTAACCCAGTTGATTGAACAGATATTGAATGCTATCCGTGATTCCTAGTTTATCCATGGTAGCCTTATCATAATACAGCGTTAAGGGTGAATTCTCTTTCGGTTAGTGTTGCGAATCTTGCCTTTTGAGCTAGTCCTCGAAAGTGAACCTTTGTGAAGTCGTACTCGGCCATACTCGCAGGTAATTCGGAGAAAACAAAAGGAATGTTTTGAAGACTTTAAAAATCCTGAAAAGTTTAAAACAGGAGATTGAAGTCAGGATTTTTAAAGATGAAAAGCGGTAGAAACAAAAGACAGAAGAGAAAAATAAAATAAAAATAAAAATATGAAAACAAACGAAAATAGAAAGTAGTAATTATAAGTTTAGAATTTTTGTTGGATTTTCAAAGTAAAATTTTGAAGAAAAATGAAATACAATAACAAGGGAAATTGGGTTGCCTCCCAGTAAGCGCTGTTTTTAACGTCTAAAGCCTGACGATAGCTTGGTGAGAAGCTATTCGGGTTTTTGAGCTGGAAGCTCAAGCAATGCTATACTGTTGACTTGAGGATTGTTGTCGTTCTTATTATAATGTTTTAGACGTTGCCCGTTTACGATAAACGGTGCATTCATCTTATCGGTAATTTCAACAGCTCCACTCTGGAGTACTTTAGTCACTTCATAAGGTCCAGACCACCTAGATTTTAGTTTACCTGGGAAGAGTTTTAATCTTGAATTAAATAGAAATATGATGTCTCCCACACTGAATTGTTTCCTGACTGAACGTTTATCATGCCACTTTTTAGTTCGTTATTTGTAGATACGGGCATTTTCGTAAGCGTCTAATCGAAGTTCTTCCAACTCGTGTAAGTTCAAGATTCGCTTTTCTCCTGCCTCGGTGTAGTTGAAATTGAGTGTCTTAATGGCCCAGAAGGCCTTATGCTCTAATTCTACAGGGAGATGGCAGGATTTACCGTAAACTAATTTGTAGGGGGTAGTACCTATTGGTGTCTTAAAAGCGGTCCTATAAGCCCATAAAGCTTCTTGCAACTTTGACGACCAATCTTTCCTTGAGGTAGCGACAGTCTTTTTCAATATTTGTTTTATTTCTCTGTTCGAGACCTCTACTTGTCCGCTAGTTTGCGGATGATAAGGTGTAGCTACTCGGTGTCGGACTCCATATTTCGAGAGAAGTTTATCGAATATTCGTGATATAAAGTGAGATCCGCCGTCACTAATGACGAGTCTTGGTACACCGAATCTAGGAAAGATTGTGTTTTTGAAGAGTTTGATTACTACTCGTGCGTCGTTTATTGGAGCAGCTATGGCTTCTATCCATTTAGACACGTAATCGACAGCGACGAGTATGTAGTTATTACCAAAAGAAGGTGGGAAAGGTCCCATGAAATCTATTCCCCATACGTTGAATATTTCTACCTCTAAGATTCCTTTCTGAGGCATTTCATCGCGTCGTGAGATGTTGCCAGTTCGTTGGCATCGATCGCACTTTTGCACAGCGATGTGAACGTCTTTCCAGAGATTAGGCCAGAATAAGCCGGCTTGAAGAATCTTAGCGCACGTCTTGGATGTACTAGCATGACCACCGTATGGTGCTGAATGGCATTGGGAAATGATATTTTCTATTTCTTCCTCTGGGACACAGCGACAATATATGTTGTCGGCCCCTCTCTTGAAGAGTAGAGGTTCGTCCCAATAATAGTGTTTCAGATCGTGGAAGAATTTCTTCTTTTGCTGATAAGTAAGATCCGGTGGAAGCACGCCCGCTAGCGAGGTAATTAACGATGTCAGCATACCAAGGTAATGTGACTTGGGCATAGACGACTTCTACGGCTTTTTCGAATTCTGGATCTTCCGAGATTGAGTTGGGTGTGTCACTTTCTAATTTGGCTATCAGACGTTCGTACGGGAAATCGTCATTTATCGGTACTGGTTCATGTTTGATGCCTTCTATTCGGGATAAGTGATCTGCAACAACATTCTCGGTTCCTTTCTTATCTTTGATTTCTAAGTCAAACTCTTGTAATAACAGGATCCATCTCAATAGTCTTGGTTTGGCATCCTTTTTGGTTATTAGGTACCTTATGGCAGCGTGGTCTGTGTATATGATAATTTTTGCTCCTACTAAGTAAGAACAGAATTTGTCAAGCGCAAATATAACTGCTAGAAGTTCCTTTTCTGTAGTAGCGTAGTTCATTTGGGCAGGATCTAAGGTTCTACTGGCATAGTAGATGGCATGGAGTTTCTTGTCCTTCCTTTGTTCTAGAACTGCGCCTACGGCATAATCACTCGCATCGCACATGATTTCGAACGGTAGTCGCCAATCGGGTGGTTGCATGATTGGTGCGGTGATAAGGGCTGATTTTAATGTTTCGAATGCTTTTAGACAGTCGTCGTCGAAGACGAACTCAACATCTTTCATCAACAGGCCGGTCAGAGGTTTCGTGATTTTCGAAAAATCTTTTATAAATCTTCTGTAGAAAACCGGCATGTCCTAGAAAACTCCGTATTTCTCGTACGGATTTTGGAGGTTGGAGATCTTTTATAATCTCTATTTTAGCTTTGTCTACCTCAATTCCTTTATCTGATATGACATGTCCTAGAACTATTCCTTGTCGGACCATAAAATGGCATTTTTCCCAATTTAGGATGAGGTTTACTTTTACACAACGTTCTAATACCATTTCTAAGTTTTGTAGGCATCCTTCGAAACTTTGTCCACATACCGAGAAATCGTCCATAAATACTTCCATGATGTTGTCTATGAAATCTGCGAAGATTGCCATCATGCATCTTTGGAAGGTTGCTGGAGCGTTACAGAGTCCGAACGGCATTCGGCGGTAAGCAAAAGTACCATAAGGACAGGTGAATGTAGTCTTTTCTTGGTCATCAGGATGGATGGGAATTTGGAAAAATCCTGAGTAACCATGTAGATAGCAGAAATATGAATGTTTGGCTAATCTTTCCAACATTTGGTCTATGAAGGGTAACAGGAAGTGATCTTTGCGTGTAGCCTTGTTGAGCTTTCTATAATCAATGCACATCCTACTTCCAGTCACGACTCTTTTTGTTATTGATTCTCCTTTTTCGTTTTTAACTACTGTTACTCCTCCTTTCTTCGGTACGACATGAACTGGGCTGACCCATTCACTATCGGAGATCGGATAGATGATTCCTACATCTAGCAATTTCTTTACTTCATCTCTGACTACAGTGCTCAGGATGGGGTTCAGTCTTCTCTGATGCTCTCAAGAGGTTTTAGAGTCTTCCTCTATTGTAATTCGATGCATACAGATCGAAGGGCTTATACCTTTTAGATCGCTTATGTTATAGCCTAACGCGGTGGGGTACTTCTTTAGGACTTCTAATAGCTTTTCGGTTTCTGGTTGTCCTAAGTCGGCGTTGACTATCACTGGTCTTTTTAGTTCATCGTCTAGAAATTCATATCTAAGGTTTTTGGGTAGTGTTTTAAGTTCTAAAGATGGGTTCTTCGGACTTGGCATATGGTTTGGGGTCAGTGCTAAGCTTTCGCTTAGGCTGTCGTCTTTATACGGTTTACGCCAATCATCGTCTTCAGAAATATCTGGTATTTGAATCTTTATTATTTCTGAATACGTGGTCTCTTCATTTTCAAGTTCTCTTATGCATTCATCAATTTCGTCTACTAAATAGCAGGTATCGTCTATTGCTGGTGCTTGTAAGAACTTGGTGAGAATGAACTCTATCTTTTTTTTTTTTTCTCCTACTTCGAATGTTAGCCTTCCTTTCTTCACGTCTATAATGGCTCCGGCTGTAGCTAGGAATGGTCTTCCTAGGATAATTGGGGTTACAGTGTCCTCCTTGATGTCCATGATTATGAAGTCAGTTGGAATGTAGAATTGTCCTATGCGCACTGGAAAGTTTTCCAGTATTCCGACGGGGTATTTTACTGATCGGTCAGCTAATTGTACGGACATTTTGGTTGGCCTGAGGTCTCCCATATTCAGCTTTTTGCATATAGATAAGGGCATAACACTGATACTGGCTCCTAAATCGCATAGAGCTTTGTCTATTACGAACTTTCCTATGACGCAGGGTATGGAGAAACTACCTGGGTCTTTTAATTTAGGAGGCATGCGGTTTTGAATAATAGCGCTACACTCTGCAGTAAGTGTAACTGTTTCATTATCCTCAATCTTTCTCTTATTCGACAGGATTTCTTTGAGAAATTTAGCGTATGACGGCATTTGAGTTATCGCTTCTGTAAAAGGAATAGTAATATTCAGCTGTTTAAGGAGCTCTACAAATTTCTTAAACTGTCCTGAAGTTTTGGAGTTTATTAGTCTTTGAGGGTAAGGAATAGGTGGTTTATATGGCGCTGGAGGTGCTTGAGTTTTTTCACTTGCGGTATCCTCCTTCTCGTTGTCCTCCTTCTTCTCTAACTCGGATTCCTTTTCTGCTTGTTCAGTTGGTTTTTGTTGCATGGCTGAGTTTTCGGTCTTCGGATCGATCGGTTCGTCCAATTCTTTTCCACTTCTTAGTATTACAGCATTTGCTTTGCCTTTTGGATTCTGTTCGGGTTGTCCAGGAAATGTGTCAGCAGGTGCGGCAGCAGAGGCTTGCTGTTGAGCCACTTGTGATATCTAATGTTTCTAACATTTTGTTGTGGGTGGCTAAAGCGTCTACTTTTCCTGTCAACTATTTAATTTGCTCGCTAGTGTGTATGTTTTGATTCAGGAATTCTTTGTTTGTTTGAGCTTGAGTAGCTATGAACTTTTCCATCATCAACTCGAGGTTTGATTTCCTAGGTGCGTTCTGAGCAGCAGGTTTCTGATATCCTGGCGGAGCAGTAGGCATTTGCAATGCATTTTCGCTTTTGTAAGAAAAGTTTGGATGATTTCGCCAACCTGGGTTGTAGGTATTTGCGTAGGGATTTCCTTGAGCATAATTTACCTGGTCTGGTGGGATTCCGGCTAGCAATGGTCATTCGGGTGCATTATGAGTGGTGCTTCTGCATAACTCGCAATTTGGAGTTACTGCAGCGACAGTTGCAGTGGGGTTAACGGTCAGACTATCAATCTTCTGTGCTAGAGCATCTACTTTAGCGTTGAACTTTTCAAGGCTGCTGATCTCGTACATCCCACCTTTTGCTGTGGTTTTCTCTGTTGGAGTGCGTTCACCTCCCCATTGGTAATGGTTTTGTGACATGTTTTCGATTAATTGATAGGCTTCATCGTATGGCTTATCCATAAGTGCACCGCCCGCGGCAGCGTCTATTGTCAATCTAGTATTGTATAGAAGCCCATTATATAAAGTATGGATTGTCACCCAGTCTTCTAGACCGTGGTGAGGACATGTTCTCATCATATCTTTGAATCGTTCCCATGCTTCGTAAAGAGATTCAGTATCTTTCTGTCGAAATCCGTTGATTTGAGCTCTAAGTATAGCAGTTTTGCTTGGCGGAAAATGTCTCGCTAAGAAGACGTTCTTCAATTGCTCCCACGTCGTAACGGAGTTGGATGGTAACGATTGTAACCATGTCCACGCTCTGTCTCTAAGAGTGAATGGGAAAAGACAAAGTCTTATCGTGTCTGGAGTTACTCCATTTGCTTTCATTGTGTCCGCGTATTGTACAAACTTCGTTAGATGTTCGTTCGGATCCTCAGTTGCGTTTCTTGAGAATTGGTTTTGTTGTACAGCTGACAGCAATGATGGTTTCAGCTCAAAATCATTTCGGGTTATAGCTGGGGCAGCAATGCTACTTCTAGGCTCCATCTGAGAGGGTGTAGCGTATGCCTTCAGCGGTTTGTTTGGAGGTCCTTCAGCCATCGTTGGTTCTTCTTCTTCTGATTTGGGAATGGGAGTGAGAGGTTTGGGAGTGTTATGTTTGAGTTGGTACTCAATGATTCGACTTCTTAAATGTAAGAAGCGTTCTAGTTCTGCGACTGAAGGTTTTACGATATCGCCTTGCGGGTGATTACTTGGCATACAATCGACAGAACTAGTAAAGGAAAAATGAAAATTGTTAACCTAGTCTATACGGCATAACAGAAGGTTACACTATTGACTAAACGGGTCCCCGACAACGGCGCCAAAAACTTGATCGCGACTTTCTATGTCTAATACAACCTAACTGCAAGTGCACAGTCTATCGCGTAGTAATAATAGATATCGATCCCACAGGGGACTCGTAATCAAACTAGTGTTCTCGGGAGTTACTATGTTTAGCTAGGTAGAATATGTTTAAGGGAATAAGATTGTCACTAAAAGGGAACTAAGAATGCTACTTAGATTATAAATGATTGAATCGATATGTAGTAATTGTGTTCTTCAGGGATTTGACAGGTTACTGGTGTATGAAATAATTTTCAATGTTTATTTAAGCAAAAAATGGTGATTTGAAGACTCTCGCCTCACGATGGTTATTGACGCTAATCATAATCCTAAGGGCCAAACGTACACTTTCGTATCTCGTTCGGGGTTAAAATTATTTTTTGGAAATCTCTAAGTTCTAATTCATTTTAAAGTGCTTTCGCTGTTATTAAAATGAATGACTAGTGTTTACTATCTGACCTTACCACAACTTTCGCTTGTTGGTTCGTATCTTAATTAATTTCCCACTTTCGTGGCAAAACTACTTTTAAATAAGTTCTCGCTTTCGCGACGAAGTTTATTCAGTAAATTAATTTTAAACACTCAGACCATAAATTACTTTTGAAAAGAAAGTTTTTCAACCAATCGTTATCAAATCCCATTCGAATTATTACTACATATCGATTACCTAAGTTTAGCTAGACATGGATTTGGGAAAGATAAAGCATAAATAAAAACAATAAATAATGATTTGCATTATAATAAAACTGGAATCGATTGAAATGAGAAACCTGTAAATATTCCAATTGGCCTTTGGGCAGATCCTCCACAGATGTTGGCAGGATTCTGGTCTTTATGCCAAATTGATCGTACAATAAAATTAGAAATTACAGAAGAATGAAAATGGAATACAGGAAAGGTAAAGAGAAACAAATAAGAATATTGAATTGGAAAATATGCTTTGGAAAATAAATTTGGCAGCACTTCGTTGTATGAATGCAGCACCCTTTCTGAGGTCCCTTTCTTCCCTTTTTATAGAAGTGGGATTCCAACGGTTATCATTGAAGATGATGGACTTTGAGGCAGATAATTTAGGGAGTAGTGGTCCACTCTGTGGGAATTGGAACTGATTCTTTAACGTGTAATTGAAGTGGGGCGTTTTTGCCTGCATGACGGTCGTCACAAGGTGTGACGGTCGTCACCCGTGTGACGCTCGTCATGGAGCTGTGACGGTCGTCACATCAGCAAAAACAACTTCCTGCGCTTTTCATGATGTTTTCACTCCTTTTTCGTCCATATTTCATCTGAGATTGCTTCTTTTCTTCATGTTGCCTTGTCTAGACGTGATCGTTGAATACCTGCAAAACATCAGACAAATAACACGAAAATAACCCGAAATCGGATCGAAAACGGTTAAACTTTAGTTGAATTATGCATCAAAATATATATACGATTTCGTGTTATCAATGGTCGACCCACCGGTTGACGCATACTGTTAGTATTTGTATCTGTCTAAAAATTCAGGCTTTACGTCGACGCATAGCCTTGTTCTGGTCGACACATAGCTACTTGTTTTGCACAATCTGTTGCCTCGGGTTAGCTCAGATCGACCCTGCCCTCTGCATGGGTCGACCACTCGCTGTTTGTTGCATAATTTTTGGTCTCTCTATTATTTTTAAAAAGTGGTTTTATTAGTTATTTTTGGTCAGATATAAATAGTCAGTTGCTCTATTCAATTCATATCAATTGAATCAATTAGAAAAACAAGAAAAGTGAAAGAGGTGTCAATTCAAGTTCTCATCATCTTCATCTTCTACATTTCATACCACAACAATCACACATAATAATCTTTATTGTGCATTATGCATTGTTAGAAGTGATAACGTCCGAAGCCGTTGATTGGGTAATCAGGTTCAGGTTGAGGAATTGACAGGTTTTTCTTGAATAAAACCTCTAGGGTTTTATCCTCCAAGATTCTCTGAATTTGGGGGTTTTTGGACGAGTCTTCTCAACACATATTCAGCTGAGCGAAGGTGATCGAGGAGTGGTGGGTTCCGTCGATCTAGTAGCGGTAATCGGTGAATTGTGAAGGAGAGGTTCAGGTTTGATTAGCGACTGTTTGAGATCATCCAGGCTGGGGTTTGAAGACGGAAGGTTGTTCAAACATAAAGCTGTAATAGGAGGTTCATTCACAAGCTATCGAAGGACTTGATTTGAATTGAATCAAGGAACAAGAAGAGTTAGCATCTACAACAACAAGGGTGTTCGTTTGTTTGATTGCTATTCTATTCTTGTATATACGATTCTGCAACAGGTTAAATTTATATTATAAGAGCTCAATTCTATT
This sequence comes from Lathyrus sativus, assembly GCA_963859935.3. Lineage (NCBI taxonomy): Eukaryota > Viridiplantae > Streptophyta > Magnoliopsida > Fabales > Fabaceae > Lathyrus > Lathyrus sativus. The sequence continues at coordinate 290,192,032 of OZ012739.1, read as the reverse complement.
GTTAGAATTGAGGGCAGACGTACCCCGAAGCGAGGACGACGGGGGAACTGCCTCAACAAATCCTTGTGCCTTTTACCTTACGCTTTTACATTTGCTTAATATCAGTGTGATTTTCGTACAAACAATTATATCAAACTTAGGACTGTTTTGAGTAAGTATTGAACCGATTTTGACTCTAGTACAATCATTTATTGTACAAGGAAATTAGAGCAACTCGCTCAAAGCAGAACTCACTTGAAGTGCTTCGCACGCCAAGTGTTTGATAAATTGTCTGAACCCAAATCCTTGTGTGCTGTCCATTTATTTTATTGGCATTGGAACTAGTCATACCAAGTAGTGATTTAAATCAAGTTGATAGTGTGACTAGCGTAGTGATTCTCATTACTCGTTATCCTAATTCCATCGGCTAAAATGCATATCAGGTTTTCTAGTAACCGTTCGTTATAGACGATATTTTTCCATGGCCGCTTCCGCAAATTAAACAATTTTTAAAAACCAATTTTATTGGTAGCGCCGACTCTTTTTTAAATAAGGGATATATTCAACCCCCCTTCTAGATTCGTGCCACCGTCTAACATCTTCTTCTTGGAACCTTCATACAACTCCCTCAGTAGTTCAACAATCTACAATTCCTTCAGCTTGTAGTTTTCTACTTGTTCAACACCATTACCATCTTCTTCAACCAAATCTTCATCCCATATGAATAAATCACAAGTTTCTTCACTCTTCAAAAATGGACATCTCCAGAAAAGCTTGCCTTTATTGCGCCCATTCTTGTAGACGTATGAAACCATACGAGCTTTACAACCGCAATTCCTTCCTCGACGACATCTCATAGAGGACGAAAACACACTCATGGGTTCCATAGCACTTGCTCTGGAATACGACATCAACCTTTCTTTGATGATGAAGCTTTGACTGCAATTAGGTCACAAACGAAGAGGAAGAAAGACGTCAAAAAGTACAAAGGGGAAGAAAGAAGTCGAAGACGAAATAAAGAGGACGAAAACGGAAAAAGAGGATGAGGAGGAATTAGCTTACAATCAATTTGAACTTATTTGCTGACTTGTAATCTATTTACACAATTCGGAAATTAGTAGTTGTCCAATTACTTAAAAAATTTGCCAAATAAGCGTCCACATAGGCTTTCGTTAAGTGAAATAAACGTCAGAGACGAAAAATAGAGACGGAAAATGTTATAAGGACAAATCCTTGTACCAAAGTATTATGGAGACTAAAGGTAAATTTTGAAATATTTATAGGAAGATGTAATATATTTAACCCTAAAATCTACTATTTGAATAAAAAAAGTACAAATTTATAAAATCTTTTGTACAAGTTAAATTTTTAACTATACATATTTAATTATAATATAATCAATATTCAGAATTAGCAAGACAAACGATAATAAATTACATCACTATTTTTTTTTGGATGGTAAAAAATCAATCATTTTAAAAATTTAAAAATTGCATTTATTATTTTAGAAGATACAACATTATTGTATGCTTTATACATGAGTATTTGCACTCTTTATAATAGATCAACTACTTCTAATGTTAAAAAATTAAAAATATAAAAAAAAAAGTATAAAAATGATTGATTATAGAAATTAGGGTTGTTTGTAGTATGGTTAGTGAAAAAACTGAATTGAAACAAACCAAACCATAAAAAAGATGTACTCGAACTTAATCGAACCGTTTCAATTTATTCAAAACTGAATCTAACCATAATCTTTGGTTTGGTACACCGTTTCAAAATTCCAAATCGTACCAAACTATTAGAAGTTAAAACTTTCCAAACCAAACTATTTATTAAAGAAATAAACAATTATACTATATTAATTTTTTTTTTAATTTAAAACTTATTTTTGGTATTTTTTATTTTTTCAGTTTTGGTTCGATTATAGTTTCGATTTGTTCTCTAATCAAACGTAACAGTTTGATTATTTTAACTTCAATTCGGTTCGACGATTCAGTTCATTTTATGGTTTTTCTTAACCGACTTAGAAGGAGCACAGTTTCTCATGTTTGACCATAATGTCATGTCGATATTGGTTAATATTTCAAAATTTGCAAATTAATCCTCATACTTTATAAAAATTTAAAATTGATCTCAAAATATTTGAAAATTTACAAATTAGTCCTTAATAAGTTTGATTGTTGGAATGGGAAAAGAATGGGTTGAAAGTTGAATCAATGGAGAAATTAAGAAAAGCGGTAAACGAGATAGCATATACAAAGAACCTCAGTAAACTATCTCCTCTTCATTTCTCTCTTCTCCCTTTCCTTTCCATTACATCGTCTTTCTACAAATTCGCTCTCTCAATTCGCCGCCGCTTCTTTCTTTCTCGAATTCATCGTCTGCCAGTTCCTGTTATCAGCGTCGGAAATTTAACATGGGGAGGTAATGGCAAGACGCCAATGGTTGAGTTCATCGCTGCCTTCTTTGCTCGTTCCGGAATTTCACCGCTTGTTCTGTCTAGGGTATTCTCTTTTTTTCTTTACATTCTGTTGCTTTTTTTCTGATTTTGCTAATAGCTGTTATTCTGCTAAAATTTTATTATCCGTGCTGGTTAATCATGAGGTTTTGAAATATAAAATGGAATGGAAAATGTACCTGTGAATTGTTTAATTCTATAGATTCAATGATTCAACAACAGATAAAGTAAGTGTAGCATATACGAGTACACTTGACTAGACAGGATATGATTAGAAATGAAAATATTAGAGTGTTTTGGATAAAGAAGTTAGTGTAAAATAGACTTACCTGGTTCAGACAAGTTAAGAGAAGACCAGTAAATTATGTGGTAAAGAGGGTAGATCTGATAGAGAGAAGTCAAATAACTGGAGGAAAAGGAAGACCTAAAAAGATTATAAAAGAAGTTATTAAAAAAGATCTTGCGATTAACAATTTAGATAGAAACATGGTCCTGTATAGAGCATTATGAGTTTATGACCAAAGTTGATCCATGTAGCCAACCGCACTTAGTAGGATAAAGCTTGGTTGTTGTTGTTTTTGTAATAGATTCAACGATTAGATGCATATTTGTTTTCTTGAGAAGGAAATTTGGATTTTAGGAGAGAAGCGTGAAAATTCAATACTCAATAGCCTAGAACTCAATTAGGGTTTAACGAAATTGCTATTATGCAAGGGAAATAAAAAGGTTGAAGTGATTTGCAAAGTGACAAATAGTTCATTGACTTGGATCAGTGCTGTCAATTGCGGTTTGCGAAAAATAGTCATTTGGTCAATTTTTGCTACTCAAAAGTGTTGTAGGATGTAGCGTGCACTATAGTCAATATTTGACAATATTTGTACTCAATAATTTAGGGTTTAGGGTTTTGTGCGCATAGCTGATATTTGACAATATTTGTACTCAATAGCTAATTGCGGAGCAATATCAATTTGTTAACAGTTGTTATTACAAGTGTGTAAATGATTACTTTAGTATGATGATTGGCTAACAAGTGGATGTTAAGCTATCAATAATTCTTGGTTATGGCTCATTTTCCTGATTATGCAGTTCCCATATTATTGAAGATATTGCATTCTCCATCTCAAATTCTAAGTGAAGTACTCAACTTCTGTTCATTTATAGCTGTAGTGCATGTCAGGATTAACTTATTTAAGGTTTTCTATAAGCATAAACATTTATGATACTTTTAGGGAGAACTTATAGAAACATCTTATTTCATAAGCTCTATAGGATAGCCTATAAAACAATTTGACTTTATTTTATCTTTTGTTATAGAATAGCTTATGCTTAAGCATCTATATGATGAACACTTATGCTATAGGTGCTTAATTAAACTATTTAACCAAACAGGGTCTTAATTAGTAAGTTCCGTAGCTTGATTCATTTCTATCTTCCTTTTACAGGGTTATGGTGGTGGTGATGAAGTTAACATGCTTCAGAGACATTTACTTGGAACATCAACTAAGTTGGTGTTGGCGCAAATCGAGCTAACTGTTGCTAGTCATTTGATCCAAAAATATGGCTACACTGATATTCGCAAGAGTTCTTTGCATGAGAAACAAAACCTTAACCAGAAGGCCCATAATTCTCTTGATTCAGAAAAGATTGGGACTGTAGTTCTTGATGATGCAATGCAGGTAAAGTAACACAAGTCTCCCCCACACTACCCTTGTTTGTTTTCCCTTGTATTAATCTACTATTTCACAATTTGCTTCTTAATTACAGGCTTGAAAACATTTTGTCCCCCAATTTTGATTTGGTCCATTTGTTATGTTTAGTATCATTCTGCTAGAGCCACTGTTTTGCTACTACTAGTGACTTAAATGCGTGAAATTTAGGGTTTTCTTTTTTAAATCTTTGTCGACATGGAATTTGCTCTAAATCAAATGATTCGTATGCAAGGTAGCATTGGAGCTTATGGCGAGATTTGGATATTGTGATGGTCAATGGATTAACTCTTTGGGGTAACGGCCAACTACTGCCACTTGGACCTTTAAGAGAGCCTTTGACTTCACTCAGACGAGCAGATGTAGTTGTAATCCATCATGCAGATTTGGTATGGATAAAATGATTTTTTTTTTTTTAGCAGAAAATGATTAAATGGTATTAATAGTTCCTTTTCAAAGAAGCTAATTTGCACTTTTTTTTTTGCGCCAAGTTTTTCTTCATCAGTTAGTATTTAGCAAATCTACGAGCATAACATTGTACTGAGATTTGTGCTTTTGGAAACTCATAGGTTTCTGATCGTGTTCTCGAGGATATTAAGTCTATGGTTCAAGGAATTAAAAAGTCTGTTCCTATTTTCTTCACAAAAATGGATCCAACTTACTTATTTGAGGTGGGAAACATCAATGCTAAAATATTGTTGACAGCTCTTCATGAAGCTACTATTTTATGTGTTTCCGCTATTGGTTCTCCAGAATCTTTTGTGAAGCGGGTTCAAGAGGTATTCCTCTTCAATCATATTCCATCAACTAAATAGAATATATATTCTTATAATCATTGGTAAATCGTCTAACAACAAAAACAACATAGTCTTATTCTATTAAGTGGGATTGACTACATGAATCAAACGATATCATTGGTGAATAGTCTAAATACAAACATATTAATTGTTTTTTTTCTTATTCATTTTAACATGTTGAAGACTATTTACCATTTTGTTTAAAATCATGAAATTCTTTGACATGAAAGGATTTTTATCTAAGTAAAATTAATGTAGTATATGTTTTGAGTGAATTTTCCCTTTCTTTTCCTCTTATTTTCTTTCTATTTATTATTTCTAAAGTGCAGATAGGAGCACTGTATGTTGATCGAATAGATTTCAGCGATCATCACATATTCCATGCCAGGGTAAATTTATCTTTCCTGAACCAAATAATTTGTTGACTGATTACATTGACTAAAAAGCTATATATTCAATTAATTCAGGATATTGGTATGATCAGAGCCAAACTTGGAGAACTAGAGAGGAAGTTTGGTTTCAAACCAATTGTTGTAATAACTGAGAAGGTAACTAGACATAGTTTGTGCTGTTGTGCATGTATATCAATTCCATATACATGTTTTTATCCTTACTTATTAAACTTTCCTTTTTGGCAGGATTATGATAGGGACCCTGAAATTCTTAAGCAACTTTATCCATTTAAAACTTTTGTTTTGTGTTCTACATTGAAGATTTTACCCTATCGAGGAAACAATGAAGATAGCTTTAAGAAATTTCTTACGGACAAGTTGGGATTAGAATTGCCTGCAGCGGATTAATTGCTTGCCAATCCCTCTGTTTTGCATAATGGTTGTTTTTTTCCGGTAAAAATCGGATATTCTTTGCGCGCAACTACAAAGACTAATCTCGAGCCGGAGAGGACTACAATGGGCGACAAAGCTCTTCTCTCATCCAAGTGTTCTTGAGTTAAGAGTTTACTAATACATGCTAAGGAGACAAGTTTTTTGAAATATCTATTCTCTTATGGGTACCATTGATTATTGAGTTTGATTAATTATCTGAGTATGATTGGGGACAAATCTCTTTAAAGTCATAGCTGTGACAGAACGGTATAAAGATGGCAAAATTAATACACAACACAACCTTGCATTAGATTTCTACTTAATTTTTTTCTCTCTTTCATTGGTTCTTGAATTGAGCAAATTTTGGATAATTGGTAGGCTTTTATATTTTGGAACAACCCATTTAAACTATCTTCTCAACATAAAATCAGGTTAATTTTTCTTCTACTCCACTCAATGCAACCATAAAAATTAAATCAATTCAAATTTCCCACCTGTCCAACATACAAAAATACATCTATTTTGTATGTGAATAAATGATAGACACGTTGCAAAAGAAAGGACAAAATCATGATGTAAGATATTTTCCCACTTAAATGCACTCCGCAAGTGGCTTGACATATATCACTATTGATTAGTTGGCTCTCAAAGTTTACACCTACACCCCATATGAAAAGCAGGTTATGCCACATAACTATCCCAATGCTTTTATGTGTTCATGTTTCTTTCTAACGTTGTCGCCGTCTTCATTAAAGTAGACCAAAAAAAGTATAAGATACTTCTTGTTGTTTACTTAAATTTACCTTTGATGCGTTTAATTGTCCAACGCACGTCACTGTAAAATACTATTCTGATATATGTTATTACATTCAATTTTTTTTCTCTTAATTATTACATGTGAGTGTCATATTCGATATTTGTCTAACCGTCAAAGTATAGACGTTATATGTTAGTTTATATGTTAGTGTGCCGTATTCAATATTTGTGTATTACTGCAGCTGTCAAAATGTATAAATGTTTATATATCAGTGTTGTGTTCGATATCTGTGTATAGGATCTATTTTTATAGTAAAACACAATAAATGATAGTGGATTGATGTTGTTATCTAGAGAGTAACCCTTTGCTCCACTACCTCTAGCTACTTAGTCTAGCAATAAAAAAAATCCCCACCTATTTTTAACATCAATTCATATTTATTAAATCTCTAACCAACACTTCTCAACCACAATTCCACAATCTATAAAGACAAAAAACCAAATCATATCCTAGTACACAATTTCCAAAATGGACTACTTAGATATGATGAAAAATCTCTTTATCTCTTTCTTCATATTCAATTTAGGATTCTTAGAAGCTGAAAAGGTTCCTGCTGTTTATGTGTTTGGAGACTCACTTGTTGATGTTGGAAACAACAATTACTTGAATGGTACCTTAGCAAAAGCTATTTTTCCTTACTATGGTATTGATTTTCCAACTAACAAACCTGCTGGGAGATTTAGTAATGGCAGGAATGCTGCTGATTTGATTGGTAAGCTACTCTAAATTCATTATGTTGATTCTTCCAAAACTTAGTATCGGGCTATAAACCGACTAATCCTAGGATCACTTCCACCGTCCACTCACAAAAGTCCTATTTAAAGTCAGAGCATAACTCTGTATGAACTGACCCAACATAAAAATTAATTTCATTTAACAGAATTCGAACCTGAGACTTTGAGAAGAGCACACTCAAATCTCAAGACTTCACTAAAAACGTTGAGCTCGGGCTTAATAATCTTAATATTATTGACTTATTGATGTTTTGCTAATATTTGCATCAAATGATTGGCTGTGACGTGGCAGCTGAGAAACTAGGATTGTCCACTTCACCACCTTACCTCTCTTTAGTATCTTCTATGGTCAAAAACAGCAAAAGCAATGTATCATTCTTGAATGGTGTTAACTTTGCCTCTGGAGGTGCTGGACTTTTTAATGGCACAGATCAAAGCTTTGTGAGTAAAGTTTTACAAAGTTCTAACTCTTTTTTTTCTTTCTCCAACTTTATTTTTGTATTTTGAATAGTAAACATTATAGGTCCAACTTTTTTTGTAGTGGAAATCAATAGATATGACAAAGCAAGTTGAGTACTATTCACAAATGTATGAACAATTGGCACATCAAATAGGAGCATCTAAACTTCAAAAACACATCTCAGAATCCATCTTCCTTGTTGTGATCGGAAACAATGATATCTTTGATTACTTTAATTCAATCGATCTTCAAACGAATAACACGCAACAACAGTATGTCAAATCCATGGTTTCTTCATTAAAACTGCAACTACAGGTAAGCACAATGGTTGTATATTGTAAGATAACATTGTTCCAAATTGCGGTTGCGGCCGTGATTGCATTGTATCAGGCAAATGCAACCGTAATTACTATTGCCACGTCGTTGCTGCTGAGATCTCTAAAACTATTATATTGTGAAAATGTGAAAGAGTCAAAATTTATGTTGTTTGAATGCATTTTCATTTTGGTATGGCAACTTTTGGCAGAGATTATACAAAAATAGTGCAAGGAAATTCGAGATTGCTGGCGTTGCTGCAATTGGATGCTGTCCTGCGTTACGGCTCAAGAACAAAACCGAATGCTTCTCAGAAGCCAATTTATTGTCTGTTAAATATAATGAAGAGCTTCAATCTATGTTGAAAAAATGGCAATCAGAGAACAAGAACTTAAGTTATTCATACTTTGATACTTATACCGCCATCCAAGACCTCATTCAGAATCCAACTTCTCATGGTATTATCATATTCTCCTCAGTCTTTTTATATTATCGACAAAACTTTACTTACATCTCGATCAAACTCCAGGTTACTAGAGCCCCGTTTCTATGAAACACATATACCGACACAGATACAAACATCAGATACACTGACACGTTAACACCAATAATAATTTAAAAAAATAAACTAATTAACCGTAATCAGGTGTGTCTGTATCTGGTTGGTATATCTGGTTGGTATATCTGGTTGGTATTGGACACTGATACGTGTTAGACACTAAACACGCTTCTGTTCAGAGATGTCTCTACTTCAGTGTTCGCTCGTTAAACTAAAAATATATTACTAGCTCTTAAACCTAATAATAGAGTTTTTTTTTTCAGGATTTGTAGATGTGAAAACTGCATGTTGTGGAATTGGTGAACTGAATGCTGAGCTTCCATGTCTACCAAGTGCAAACATTTGTAGCAATAGACAAGATCATATATTTTGGGATTCAGTTCATCCTACTGAAGCAACTACTCGCATAATTGTGGATAGACTTTATAATGGGCCTTCACAATACACATCTCCTGTTAATATGAAACAACTACTTCATGTATCAATTGCCAAATCAAATTTTCCCTTCAATTTTTTCATTTTATTGAGTTTGATGGTTACTTGTTATCAAATAAAAGTAAAGTAAAACATGGAAAGAAAGAAATTGTATCACAACATGGGATATCATGTGAAAAGTGAGTGTGTAAAAGAAATATAAATTTAGATGATTGATTAATGAATTATTGATTGATTGATTAGTGCACACTACATCATAATTTGTGATTGTGAGATCTACTATTGTACAAACTTTGATTTTTTTATAACTTTATTTTTATATTTTAAAATTAAATTTAGTAGGTAAGTGGAAAAATTTATCTATCAATTTAATTTATATAAAATTAGAACATCAATACTTGTTAAAATTATGATTCGAAATCCCGAAAGAATGAATGACTAGATCTTTCTCTGTATCTCACACTCCTGTTCACAACTCTCAATGGGACCAGTTGTGGAGTCGCCAGTTATATTTCTGATTCTTATTGTGATTACAGAGGAAATCTAGCAATATAATATATATATATATATATATATATATATATATATATATATATATATATATATATATATATATATATATATATATATATAATATATATATAATATATATATATATATATATATATATATATATATATATATATATATATATATATATATATATATATATATATATATATATATATATATATATATATATATATATATATATATATATATATATATATATATATATATATATAACCCTAATCCCTACCCATTACGGGCTCAAGGTTAAAGCTCACACTTTTACCCACATCAATCAAGTTTCAGATATTCAGCCTTTAGTTATAAAAGAGATCACTTAACTAATAATCAGACTTATATATGCACCCCCATCAGAATCACGATTAACCCGTTTTTCACAAACTAAAGAACAATTGATTGTATCTCATAAAAAGTTAGATAAATCTAACATTCTCCCACTTGGGCAAAATCAATTGTATGATTTTTATTTTAAAATATATTTTGAAAACGACTCTCAGGTTAATGACTAATTCCTTAAAATGCGGGCGCATTGTAAGGAAATGCATGATTCCAGTTGCAGTATCTGAATATGACTCCATCCAACAAAAGTAAAGCAATATTGAATCACGACGATTATTATATTCTTCATTGACATAAAACCTTCGGTGGTTACAAATACTACGTACTCCATCAACTAGTTATCAATGTGGAGTGTGGCAAGAAAATAACATGCTAATGTGATCCAACAACCAACTGTTATTTTCTTTACCAGCCCTTAACAATTTCTCTCAATGCAGTAAAGCCAAAGAAATTGTATGGTTTTACAAACCACAATGCCTCAGCTCTAATATGGCGTCGACCACCGGCATAGTGGTCCTGACAACGCCGAGCTTAAAATCATACCCCAACTCCAATGTGGCATTGACCATCGGTATAGTGGTCCCGAAGACATCGAGCTCAAAATTATAACCATGCCTCGAACTCCAAATTAGTGTCAACCATAGGCACGGTGGTCTCGATGACACTGAGTCCCAATTTTAACAATTGACATATAAATAAACAATGACAAATAATAATAATAATAATAATAATAATAATAATAATAATCATTGTAATATCAATTGCTTAAAATAGAAAGTACTTGACAATCCAACACTTAAATTGTCCAAAATAAAATATAACATGATAAGAAAATGACATAAAGAACAAACTCCCACTAACCAAGTACATCAAAAAAACTCACAATGCCCATGCTCTCAACATGGTTTTTGGACACAATGGGTCTAAGTCCCTTAGTTAAGGGACCAACTAGCATGAAATCAGTACCAATATACTCAACAACGATGTCATTTTTCTTTACAAGATCTCTGACTGTCAAATACTTCAATTACAGATGCTTAGAACCGCTAGAAGTTTTATTATTCTTGGAGTAGAACACAGTTGCAATATTATCACAATAAAGCTTTAGTGGCTTTGCAATGGAATCAACAATACGAAGTTCAGTCACTAAATTTCTTAACCAAACAGCATGAGTGACAGCAGCATAACAAGCAACAAACTCTGCCTGCATAGTAGAAGAGGCAACAAGAGTTTGCTTTTTACTCTTCCATGATATCGCACCTCCAGCCAATATAAAAATGTAATCAGAAGTAGATTTCTTATCATCAACACACCCAGCAAGATCAGAGTCAGTATACCCAACTATTTCCAAGTTGTAAACTCTCCTAAAAACAAGCACATACTCTTTAGTTCTCTGCAAATATCTCATCACTTTCTTAGCAGCAATCCAATGATCATTCCCATGATTAGACTGATATCGTCCAAAGATGCCAACTATGAAAGCAATATCAGGCCTAGTGCATACTTGAGCATACATCAGGCTGCCCAATGCATTGTCAAAGGGTTTTCCCTTCATTTCTGCCCGCTCAATCTCATTTTTAGATATTGATTTTTACTGAATTTGTCTTATTTAATAATTGGAACATCTCATGGCTTACAGTCTTGCATATTAAACCTCTCCAAAACTCTATCAATATAAGCCCTCTGTGACAAACCAAACACACCACGTGATCTATCTCTGTATATTTCAATTCCCAACACAAAGGATGCTTCACCAAGATCCTTCATATCAAAGAACTTGGTTAGCATAAGTTTGGTCTCATGAAGTAGACCAAGATCACTACTGGCAAGCAAAATATCATCAACATACAACACGAGAAAGATGAATTTGCTCCCACTGACCTTAAGATACATGCACTGATCAAATTTATTTTTTTCAAAACCCAATGAAGTTACCACCTCATCAAATTTCCAGTACCATTGTCTAGAAGCCTGTTTCAAACCATAAATTGATTTTCTTAATTTACAAACCAAGTGCTCGTCACCACTTTTCACAAAACCTCAGGCTGCTGCATGTACACCTCCTCATTAAGATCACCATTTAGAAAAGTAGTCTTAACATCCATCCGATGCAATTCCAAGTCAAAATGTGCTATAAGTGCCATAACGATTCTAAAAGAGTCTTTAGTGGAAACAGGAGAAAAAGTTTCGTTAAAGTCAATCCCCTCCTTTTGTGTGAAACCTTTAGCCACAAGTCTCGCCTTATACCTTTCAATTTTACCTTTCGAGTCCTTCTTTGTTTTGAATATCCACTTGCATCCAATCGCCCTACAGTTTCTTGGTAACGCCACTAGTTTCCAAACATCATCATTTACCATGAATTTCATTTCATCATGCATTACATCTGTCCACATGCTAGATTAAGAACAATTAATAACTTCTAGATAGTTTTTAGGATCAATAACAATACCAACATCATAAGCATCCTCACTAAGATAAACTACAAAGTCATCAGAGATAGCAGGTCACTTTTCTCTTACTGACCTTTTAACATGAATTTGCTCAACTGGCTCATCAGGTTGTGCAACCTCAGTTATAACAGGAGGATACACTACATTTTCAACAAGTGATTCAGCAACATCTTCAACTAGATGTTCAACCACATTGTCATTTGGAGCAAAACCTCCGTAAGCAGTGGATGATCTAGCATTATCAAAATTAGGCAGTGACAAAGTAACAACCTCAGGCATAATAAAATTAATATTATCAGATGCAGTGACAAGCTCAGCAACATCAAGTTCAAGGAATTTTGCATGCATGAACTCCACAATTTTATTACCTCTACCATGACAAAATAATTTGTATCCTTTAGATCGATCCGAATATCCAATTAAAAAATAATGACTTTTTTTTGGGGTCAAACTTTGTCTCAAAAGGATTATATATTTTAACCTCTGCATGACAACCCCAGACACGAAGATGGTTCAAACTGGGTTTTCTACCTGTCCAAAGCTCAAAAGGTGTTTTTGAAACTGATTTACTAGGAACTCTATTAAGCATATAGAGGGTTATTTTCAAAGCGTCACCCCATAAAAACTCTGGTAAATTACTCCTACTCATCATGCTTCTCATAATATCCTTAAGGGTGCGGTTTCTCCTTTCGGCTCCACCATTTTGCTCAGGAGTACTAGGCATGGTGTATTGTGGAATAATTCCACAATCTTACAAGTATTTTGCAAAAGGCCTCATGTGTTGCCCAATAGAATGACATCTACCATGATACTCTTCACCACGGTCAGAACGTACCACCTTTATCACTTTTCCTAGTTGCTTTTCAACCTCAGTTTTAAAGATTTTAAACTTTTCAAGTGCTTCTGATTTTTCCTTAATCAAGCAGAGATAAACATACCGGGAAAAATCATCAATGTAAGTGATAAAATATTTATTACCACAAATAGTGGGAGAAAGGGGTCTGCTAATGTCTATATGAATAATTTCCAAAAGGTCTGAACTTCTTGTTGGACCTTTCTTATTGGCCTTAGTAAATTTTTCTCTAATGCAATCCACACAAATCCCTAAATCATGAAATCTAAGGAAGGAAAAATATCATCTCAAATTAAGCTTTCAACTCTTTCTTTAAAGACATGTCCTAAACGCTTGTGCCACAACAAAAAAGATTTTTCTCTAGTTTTAGGCCTTTTAGGAATGGAGCTTTCAACATTCAAGGATGAAGAAATCATTACACAATCCAAAGATAACTTATATAAACCACCCAACAAGATGCCATTACCAACAACTTGAGAAATCAACATCAAATTCATTTTTCCATCATAAAAAGGTAAATTGAAATCCAAACTTATCCAAACAAGATACTTAAATCAAATTCCTTCTAAAGGAAGGTACATAAAATGTAGCTTTCAAAACAGGTTCAAAACCAGTTCCTAAAATTAAGCTAACATCTCCCACTAGCTCTACAATGACTTCAAGATAATTTCCTACCCTGAGTTTGCTTTCCCTCAAGTTTGGCCTCCGCTGGTTTCTAAACCCCTGTAAGAACATACCAATATGGGTTGTAAAACCACTATCAAACCACCAAGAATTAATGAGAACATCAACTAAGTTAGACTCAAAACAGACGAAAGCTAAAAGATTACCTTCAGGTTTGTTCTTGTTGTCTAACCAAGCTTTAAAATCATGATAATCGGTTTTCTTATGTTCCTTTTCCTTACACTAAAAGCACCAAAACGATTTCTTAAAAGCAACAGGCTTAGGACCTCCTATATTATGGTGTTGACCATTACTAGGTTTCCTAT
>OZ012739.1:290142309-290177244 GCA_963859935.3 Lathyrus sativus | reverse complement strand
AGACACTGGAAGTCAAGTTCCTCCTTGATTGCCCCTTGTTGCAATGTCTTTGAATACCTAGCATTGATTTGCAATTAAAATTGTACATTCACAAATGGTAATATTAATGCAAAGTTCAATGCAAGTTTTGAAAAGTGTCATTTTATTGAAGCGTCGTGGTAGTGAGACGAATGGACTGTTAGCCCAAACGTTGTGCTGTTTGATTAATGCATGAAAATGATATAACAAGGATAATGACACCAATGTGATGATTAGCAGATATATGAGGATTCAGGTTACGCAAACTTGCGATAGTATGCTTCAGAATAAATCTCACCTCAATTAGGTCTTTCAAGGGTTGTAACGTGATCTGGTTAATGGTTATGAAACAAAGGATATTAGGCTCAAAGTATGATTTGCACCCACCCCTTCTTGATAATCTCCAGTCCTACGTTCAGTTGATTCTGCACTTGTCTTGACGGTGTAAATTTGATGGTTCAAGGTTTGCTCGACATGGAAGCCACCTTATTTTGATGGATGTCAGTGACCCTTTGATTTGGGTGATCACTGAATATTATTTTTGTTGTTGAGGGCTTTGAGGACCTCTTTTGCTTTTGTTCTCGATCTCTAACTTTTGCATGGATTGACTTTGCTTGTCAGATCCATCGGGATTCCCTTGATTTTTTCCTAAGTCCCCTATGAGGTGTTTGTAGAAGCATGCTTTAACCTCTAGTTTTGATGATGTCAACACTACTCAAGTTCATCTCTTGGTTGCAAAAAGTCAAGTCTTTCAAAGAATCAAGATCAAGTCAAGCTATCTTTCAAGTCAAGCTACATATGGAAATATGATTCTTCAAGACTTTGCTGCATTGCGGGTATATCAAAATCTATCCTTATAATTGATATACAAGTGTTCAAAAACATCAATCATTTTGGCATATTACATTAGCATGTTTTGAAACTTTAGAATTGGTATAACATTTATTTTTAAAAGCATTTTTCTGAAAAATAGCAGTGTTATAACCATATAGGTTAACCGGTTAACCATTTCAAATTTTGATATTTTTGTACAACGTTCAAGTGTTAACCGATTAACCATATAGGTTAACCGATTAACACTGAACGAATTTTGAAAAATGGCTTTGTTTCAAATTCAAAAATGTTTTGAAAAGTATACCAGTTCATATTTTGAAATGTACTCAAATATACCTGTTGGAAAAGGTGTGTTTACACATATAAATTCTGAGTTTTTCAATTTTGAAAAATACCTCCAAAAACTTCCAACATTCATTTTCAAATATTCTTAGAATCAAATTCACCATTTTCAAAATCTTTTCTAAGTGTTCATATTTGCATAAAAATTTCATATTCATCTGTTGAACACTTGTGTTGAAAATTATAAGAGTGAATTTTGATCATTTGGAGAAGATCAACTTTGATTGATATTATTATTCTCAAAACAAAATCATTACAAGTATTTGTATTCTGACTTGTGATCCAGGATTGTTGGACACAAGGGTGAGTGTTTACAAGAGGATTATTCTTGTACACTTGTTAGTTTTATTGTTTGATAGTAGGCCTCACCGGTTGATGGTGTGATAGGTTGTACTTTATTAAACAATAGTGAAAACTCTCTTTCGTGTTGAAAGGGGAGTGGAGTACTCTCGGATTGTGAGGGGAACCACTATAAATCCTGGTGTTCATTGTTCTTTTACTTTCTACTGCTTTCATAACCAAGAACACAAACCAGTAAAATTTCAAGAAACCATAAAAAACCGAAAAAGTTCTAAAGTCCTAATTCACCCCCCCCCCCTCTTAGGCATACTCTGTACTTACAATTGGTATCAGAGCAGGTTAAGGTAACCTGTTCCTATCGATCCTAATGGTTTCCGCTAGTACTAACCCGGTTTTCAAAGATGGTGGAACTAGTAACAAGCCACCACTCTTTTCTGGAGAATACTTCGATTTTTGGAAAATCCGTATGAAGGCACATCTTGAGGCTCAAGGAGATGGTATATGGGAAACCGTAGAAACTGGTCCACATGTTCCTACAAGTGTGGTAAATGGTGTTGAACTCCAAAGATAAAATCCTCATATGATGAAGATGACAAAAAGAGAATCTTGAATGAGAAGAAAGCAATCAACATACTTCAAAGCGCTCTCAGTATGGATGAATTCTTTCGCATATCACAGTGTCAATCGGCAAAACAGATTTGGGATACCTTGGTAGAAACGCATGAAGGAACAACAGAAGTAAAAAGATCAAGACTTAACACGTTAAGTCAAGAATATGAGATGTTCCGTATGCAGCCCGGTGAATCTATTGTTGCCTTGCAAAAAAGGTTCGTTCATCTAACAAATCATCTGATTGCTCTCGGGAAGACCTTCACCAATGATGATCTCAACTTAAAAGTCCTAAGATCCTTAACAAGAGAATGGCAACCGAAGGTGACCGCCATTTCGGAAAAGAAAAGTCTTTCAACAATGACATCCGCTTCCTTATTCGGAAAACTTCAAGAGCATGAACTGGAACTTGGAATGTAACACCCTTCTAAACCCCGCAAATAATATATGCATAATCAGAGTAAAAGTTAACATGCATCCATAAAAGGGCATCACACAAAACTTGCACCACATTAAAACAATCTATCATGCTCATAAACACCTTTCCATTTAGCAGCGGATTCATTAATGAAAATCCTTTAAAAGAAACATTTACTTTCATCATATAAAATCAACATCTCTATGCACTAAGGCCAACATCTCATTATCTCAATTACTCCAAATATGAAAACATAACTTAGGTTACATAATGTAATCCTAAAACATAAGCAATCGATCCCCGTGTTACACGACCAGAGCATGACTCGACCCATAAATAATTACTAAACGCTACACACGTAGCGACCTCGAACTACAAGCAGAACTTCATAAAGGCCTCCAGCAACCTAATCTGCAATGCCTCATAGAGCATTATAAAACAGCAGAAGGGTGAGAAATATTACCATAATAATCAAAGCATAAAATCATGTATACATAGGTATCATATAATTAACTCCCTATTTCTCACCACAATTCAACTCATAGTCATTTACATCGTCACTTATATATATATACAACATGAATATTCACCAAGCATTTTACATCATGCATACATCCACAATTCCACAATCTTAACATTCACACGTAAGCATCTCTTCATGCACGCTTCATAAGTATTCAACAAACATCTCATTCACATGCATACTTCATATATCAATGACATTATACAATGTGACTCAACAACTCAATGCAACTCAATGCAATGCGGTACCGACTTCCGTTATCATTTTTCGGTTTTTACATTAAACCGGGTCCACTCTTCTAGACCGATAACTCGTTATCATTTTTCGGTTTTTACATTAAACCGGGTCCACTCTTCTAGACCGATAACAACAAAGGCCCGTCCTCTAAGCCTTCAAACCCACTCTTCTAGGTTTGGGACAAGCCACTAGTTTCCACGAAACTAACAGACATTGCCTCTTGACTAAATGATGCATGTACAATCAGCCACAACAAATGCACTTAAGACCGACATCTTAATCTCATGCATTCAAATAATTCATCTCTTCAAGAATTACATTATGATTGCACACACAACATATTCACATAACATTCATCGATGTATTCATAATTCAACACTATCACCATATTATCACTCACAATGCACACATATCCACGATATGTTCTCATGCATTCTTCACAGTTATCAAACAATGCACACATATCCGCGATATGTTCTCATGCATTATTCACATTTAATCACATACATACAATATGCATTTACAACATCTATCAAGCAATGCACACATATCCATGACATGTTCTCATGCATTCTATTCATACCACCATATACCAACAATATACATTCACAATTCAATATCATCACCGCATTATCAACAATGCGCACATATCCACAATATGTTCTCATGCATTCTCAAGTAATTCATCATACAAGAATTACATCATGCTTACACGCATAACACATTTACCACGTGTTGCACCCCAAAATTTGACCAACCAGGTCTCGCATTTGGCTCGATGTTTCGACGCATAATCGCATTCGCATCTGCATATCGCATACATTGCATTTTTCATTGATATTGATTTTATCAGGGATCACAGCTCCCGTCTCGTGTTTCAGGTGTTTTTTGATCAGTAGAATTGATTTTTGGGATATTTCGGTGCCCGTTTATTTTTACCGATTATTTTTGTGTCGTTCGGTGCTCATTTTGTCCCTCTGGGAATTATTATGATTTTTCTGGATTTTATAGGATTTTTTAGGGTTTAAATAGCTTTTAAATCATTTTTCAGGATTTAATAGAATTTTTGATATTTTTAATTCTTTTTAAATCATTTTTTAGCATTTTATAGAATATAATAGATTTTTAATCATTTTAGATATTTTTAAATAGCATTTTCTCTTAATAGTTTTAAATAGAATTTTAGTGGCATTTTTTAGAATATTATAGATTTTACTTTGGTTTAGATTTTCTTTTAATTAGTTTAATAAGAATTTTTCATTTTAGACAATATAGAGTAATGTAGAATTTATTAGAGAGTAAATAGATTTTACTATTTTTAAATAATATAGAATAGTTTTGTTTTTAGAATTTAATTGTTTTTTAGAATTTCTTTTATAGGAATAATAAATGTTTAGAATTTCTTTTATAAAAATAAATAGGTTTTTATTTTTCTGTTATAGATTTTAATAGAAATTTAATCAAGTTTAGATTTAATAGAAATTTAGCTTAATTTCTGATTAGTGGGTTTGTTAGGGTACTATTAGTTTAGTTAAATAGGATTAAGTGAATTAGCTTTTCAGTATTGTTTTTCAGTTTTTGTGCAGATTTTTTCTATTCATTTCGTTGGGCTTCAGTAGGCCCAGTTAGAGTGTAACGTCCAGGAATGGGTCCAAGTCAGTCCAAAAAATATGCAGAATCATCCACAAACGTCCAGCATATTCCAGCAAACACTAGAAGGTTCCAGAAGCGCCAGCGAAGCATCAGCTATAAATGCCAGCAGCAACACGTGTCCAAAGGAGAGGCTGGCCCACCGTTTTCATCTCATGCCATGCCACGTACCCCCAGACCCTCTCTCTCTCTCAGCCACGCTGCCACCACGTGGCACGCATGCACTTTCACCCTCCACCCACTGCACCACGCGTCCACACCACAGCACTTCGCCGGAATTCCCACCGGCCGCCGTGCATGTTCTCCGGCCGCCGCACCACTTCGCCGAAAACCCTAAAACAACCAGAAATCTTCCCAGTTTCTTTTAATCTTCATCGTTTTTCTCTTCCGATTGACATCAACCCTCGCCAATTTCTGTCTCCGATCATCAATGTTTCCAGATTTTCCAGATCAACGTTCACATGTCATCCACCTTCATCGAACGTTCATCACGTTCTTCTTTATTCTCCAGAAATTCAACATGATCTTCATCATGTTCATCAATCTTCATCACAATTTTCCAAAATCTCCATAAACATATTCAAATCTTCATCCGTTTTTTCCAGATTTTCTTCATCATTCATCGTCATTTTTCCAGATCTCTTCAATGTTCGTCCCATCTTCATCATATCTTCAACAAAGTCCCCAGATCTTCATCATTATCATCAACGATTCGATTCACCTTCGTGACCTACCCCAGAAACCTTCGTCAGTGTTCGTCTTCGTCTCTCCAGAATTCACCAACAATGTTTGTTCTCAGATCCATGCGAATCATCACAAGAACGTTCAAGATTCATATCCTCGTGATTCATCAACCATAACAACAGCGCGTTTATCACCGATCTTCATTGAGCTCCATCATTTCCAGAAAATCTTCATCAAGAGCTTTCCAGAAATTTCAAGAACACGCGCTCGCAAACCTTCAGGTTTTTGTTTCTTCGTCTTCGTTGGGATTCTTCCGCCAAGAATTTATCCAGAATCAGCGTCCCAGAGTTTGAAGTTGGTTGCGTAGAGAGGTGATATGATTCTAGTTATTCATTTGTTGTTGGTTCAATAACGAGGTGTGGAGGATTCGTGAAGGAGAAAGGAAAGAATGGAAGGATGGGGGGGCGAAAGAGACGAGAGGATGGAGGTCTACGGCGGCGGAGGGAGAAGGGAGAAAGGTTTAGGGTTTTCAGACGAGAGTGGAGAGAGGTAGACGGATGAGTCTTGGGCCAGGCCCAATTCCATTTTTTGGCATCACCCTCCTTCAGTTTTTTGGACAAGCGTTGGGCTGGGCCCAACGAAGCCTTTTTGGCTTACACACCCAGACTTCACAAGCACACCCCCCCCCTGCGTTTTTTGTTGAAGAGAAGTGGGCTGGGCCCTTCAGTTTTTTTATTATTTCTGTTAAACTCCCCCTGTAAGCAGTACACCCCCCCCCCCCCCCTTTGTATTTTGTTTAGAATGAAAAATATAAAAAAAAAAGGGAAAATAAAGAAAAATGATATTGTGAAAAAAAATAGAAAAAAGATGAAAAGAAAATATTTTGAGAAAAGAGAAGAATATTTTGAAAAGAAAAGGAGGAATATCAAAAGAAAGAAAAATAGAGACATATTGTGAGAAAAAAAAATATAGAGATATTGTGAAGAAAAATAGAGAAATATTTGTTGAAAAATAAAGAGAAAAATAGAGAAGAAATAGAGAAAAAATACTTTGAAAAGAAAAGAAAAGAATATTTTGAAAAGAAAGGGAGAAAAAAGGAAAAAATATTAAAGTGCCGATTTAATATTTTTGAAGTTCATTTTCTTTTAGGATATTTTCGTAGACTTTATTTTACGACTTTTAGGATAGAATTAGAGGCCCATTTGTTAGGGGGTTATTTTCATTCGATTTTTCAAGATAGAATAGGATAGCGTTTCCTAGGAGATTTATTTCAGTATGCACCCATTGTAATCATTTTTCAGAGATGAATAAAACGAGATTTGAGCTGTGGTCCCGTAGTAGCCGAACTACAGCTGCTCTGATTCTTCGTACCAGACGAAGATATGTAGGCATAGGATGCGATATCCTAGCGAGCACACTAACGACTAACTGTTGTTCTCTCGCGGCTGTGCGATCGAGACTTTCCCGCTGACGTTTAATTGAGTAACCCTTTTTCTCTCTTGCCCAAGTGCATTTGAGACTCAGCCATAGTTGTGACCATAGGTTCCCGACCCTGTGAAACCAGTTGTTTTTCTCACTGCTGTGTGAGAATGTTTGTTTAGCCGTAGTTAGTCTGAACTACGTAAGGCTCTGATCTTCCATCCAGTGGAAGTACGTAGGCACAAGACGCGAGGTCTTGGCGAGCCAATTTTCCCTGTAGTCCCGAACTACGTTGACTCTGACTTTCTCTCTTGAGAATACGTAGGCATAGAGTGCGACGCTCTATCGAGTCAATCCCCTTCCGTTTAGATTTAGCAGTCGTAGATAGATTGTTTTGCATCCAGTAGACAACCCAAGCAAGCGTGGATCCCGTCGAGTACGACGGACGTGAGGGGTGCTAATACCTTCCCCTTGCGTAACCGACTCCCGAACCCAGGCTATGGTTGCGATGACCATACCTTTTCCCCGTTTTTTGCGAGGTTTACTTCGAGCGTTTCCTTTCCCGCTCTGAGGGATAAATAACGCACGGTGGCGACTCTTCTGTCAGCCGGCGCCGATTTTCGCAGTAGCGACAGCTGGCGACTCTGCTGGGGACTCCAATGGTTCCCTTCGCCTGAGTTTTTCCTGGCTGTTTGGGGCAATCCCCAGCAGCTGGCGACTCTGCTGGGGACTGCGATAGTTCCCCATGCATGTGGGATCCAACGTCCCCTAGAGAGAGTCAATCCTAGCGCTTGTTTGCTTGTCTATTAGGTGCTTATTTATCCATATTATCTGTTGCTGTTGGGGTGTTACGGGTGTTCTATGATTGAGATAAGCCGGACCTGGGCTCGAGTATGAGTATACACCTAGATATAGTTGCGGAGAAGTAGTAGACGAACCTGTCTGCTGAGCAGGCGCAGTTCCCTACGAAAATTCGCACTCGGACGAGGTTCTCGCAGAGGTGCTCCTTTCCGGTCCTGAGGATCTGAGGGGAGTCCAGACGTGAGGATTGTCGACTCTGGGAACCGATCAATTGGAAGTCAGCTAAGTGAGGCCTCTTCATGAGATGACGATGCCACTCCTTCTGGGAATCGTATCATTCCTCATGAAAGTCTGTGACGCTGACGACCGCATAGGATGTCGTACCTTGTCAGATATAGGTCCACACCTGTGAGTGGGGGGGTTTTTTGTGCAGGAAACTTGACTTCCAACCTACCCGTTATTCTGGTCTTCTTTTCAGAGAACGTCTCTGTCAGCAGCGCAGCAGTATTCAGATTTTGTGTGGGGGCTGTGGTCCCATTGTTTGCTGCATTTTGCATATCATATGCATATCAGTGTTGCATTGCATATCATCCTCCAGCTAGCCAGAGTTCTGATCCAGCCTTTGTTTCCTGAAGGTGATTACCCGGAGTTTGGATTGAGCAGCTGTTGATTGTCAGAAGACCTACCTAGGGGTTGAGTAGATTTGAACAGAATCAAGTGTCGAAGTCAGCTGAAGATTATTGGTAGCCATGTCTGAAGGTAATTTCCAGTCTCCTAACACCCTGACAGGGTTCACTATGGCGTCCAACCCTCTGTATGATTCCATGGAAGATTCCCCGCAAGTGAACAATGTTGCTGCAGACCAAGTTGTACAGCCTTCTGTTGAGAACCGAGATCGACATGAGCAGTTTGTTGCCCAGAATGAGCGTCCTCCTCCTGTCAACAATCAAGGTGTTGCTTTCCCTGTGATGAATTACCGAAGAGATATTCCAGCAGCTGGGATGGTAGATCCAGGAGCTCTCGAAAAGGCTAGAAGACTCCGAGCATTGGAAGAAGGATTGAATGCTTTGAAAGCCAAAGATGCTGTCAACCTGGATGCTGTAGGCATGTGTTTGGTTCCTGACCTGGTGTTGCCTTACAAGTTCAAAGTGCCGAAATTTGAGAAGTACACGGGAGATAGCTGTCCGAAGCTGCATTTGATGATGTTCTGTCGAAGAATGACTGTGTTTGCGCGAGATGATAAGTTGATGATCCATTGCTTTCAAGATAGTCTGACTGGGGCATCTTTGAGGTGGTATATGCAGTTAGAGAGGAATCAAATTCAGTCATGGATGGATTTAGCCAGAGCTTTTCTGAAGCAGTACGATTACAACCTAGACATTGCTCCTTATCGCATGCATTTGCAAGAGTTGTCTCAAGAGATCAATGAACCTATCAGGAGGTATGCTCAGAGATGGAGAGAATTTGCTGCTAGAGTGCGTCCCCCGCTGTTAGACCAAGAGCTGGCAAGCATGTTTGTAGATTCCCTACAATATCCGTACTTCAAAAGATTGCTCGGAGTTCCGGCAAGTTTCTCTGACGTGGTAGCATTAGGAGAACGCCTTGAGTACTCCATAAGAATGGGGAAAATTCAGATTACTTCATATGATCAAGCTGGTGAAACTGAATACCCTTGTGACTATCAGAGTGAAGAAGAAGTTGTGATCGACTCAGTCATGCCAAAGGTTGAATATCCTCCAAGCGAATCAGTGAATTTTGTTGGTTCATCATCTTATAAGAGATCAGTACCTCCCGTGGCTTGTTATACTGAACAGACAGCCGTGCCTGGGGCACCCTATCAGGAATCTTATGTCGCTTCCATTGTAAATCAGCGAACTCGTGGCCGAGGTTATCAGAATCAGCGTCAGAATCAGAACCGACCTCGCAGCAATTTGGAACGAAGGAATGCTCCTTTTCACCCAGTGCCGATGCCGTATAGCCAGTTGCTACCATCTTTGATCCAGAAGTCTTTGGTGGAGCCGAAAGCTCTTAAGCCAGTTCCAGAACCTTACCCTCCTGGGTACAATCCCCACGTTCAGTGTGGTTATCATGGTGGCTCTCCGGGGCATTCAACCGAAGATTGTAAAGCATTTCAGGCGAAGGTACAGCAGTTGATTGATCAGGATCGCATTTCCTTTCGAGAAGGATTTCTGTTTGTTCATCCCTAACCGCTCAGCTGTCTAAGCTCGTGACTCGGAAGGTGTTCCCCAGCAAAAGCCAGTGGTTCAGACAGGCAGGCGCCTCAGCATTGGCAGTTCTCAAGCTTGATAGCATTTGCATTTGTAGTTTCTTTTCTGTTAGTTACTACCTGCTTTTAAAGCATTGTATGTTGCGAATGGTGATAATAATAAAGTGACTATGCATTTTTCTGAATTAATCATGTCGCTGTCGCTCATTTATTGCATTGCACTGACACTTGCATTTTATTCGCTCCACTTTTTCGCTGTGACTAGCAAAGTTAGGAGGGAGGATGACGAAACTAAAACTCATAACCGATGATTGTATGCTTTCAGATAAGACCGTACCGATGACGTACAAGGCATTGTTTCAAGTTCCCCAAACACTGGAGATATAAGGAGTGAGTCCCTTGTTAACCACTTCGAGCCAGGAAGTAGAAGTTTTTTCGGACTTATAAACCCTCACATCTTAACCCGGGGCAGGGTAGTTGTCAGTTAGCTTGACCAAGCGTTCAAGTCTTACAGAGGAGTGTTGTCTTTCAAGGACCAATCAGTTTATACCTTCAAAAGGTCAAATCTCACCAATCAGGAGTGAGACAGTTACAATCCTTTCGGAGCAATCAAGACAACCAGTGTCACACGACTTTGTTCCAAAAGAAGGAAAGAAAGAAAGCCCGCTAAGTAAAAAGAAAGAAAAGATGAGAAAGCTAATACTTAGGCAAAAATTAGGGCATCCCGCTGGACTTCAAAAGAAATCGGAAAAATCGAAAAGAACTCAAAATGAGTCAGTCCAGGCAAAAATTAGGGAATCAAAAGAATGAAAAAGAAGGGATTAAAAAGGAAATTTTCCCCAGCAAATCACAAAGTCGTGTACACAGACACCGAAAGCGAAGAAGGAGTAACTATCACTCTAGAAGAAAAGCTTGTGAATTCCTTAACTGTGGTTCTTACCATTCAACATACCTCTCGAAGAGGCGAGCGCTTGTGCCAGGTTAACTGAACCTTAGGATCGGAGATCATCACGTAGACGGGGTGGGTACAAATCAAAATTTGAGCCAAATATCCTTTGTTTCACGAACCGTGTACCCGACCACGATACAACCCTCAAAAGACCTAATTGAGGTAGGGTTAGTCTGAAGCGCATTACGATAAGGCTGAGTAACCTGACTCCTTCTTGACTTGCTAGTCACATCCTTGTTGTATTTTCACTGACCACGTAAGCACTGCATTTAAACTTTGGTTCATTCGTCACTCATCATCATATGCATATAAATGAGTGACAGCTCAAACTTTTTCAAAATCTGCATGAGCACTGCATTAAGATTACCATTCGTGAACAGACAATTCTAATTGCAGGTTAGTAGTTGGCATGAAAGAAATTCCAGCAGAAAATAGTCGAGCGGGACTGAGTAATCCAGCAGTCTGAACCAGAATGGTGTATGTTGTGAAGCCTTGTGAATCAGGGGCATTATCTTCCAGTAAGTTCAGTATCAGTCAGTCTGAGGACAAGTCCCGAAGTTCCAGTTGAGCAGGGGCAGTTTGTTTGAGAAGCAGTTGATCAGAAGGAGTCTTCTCAAGACCCAATCAGGGGCAATTATGCAGAGCGCTGAGATTTGAAAGCAGATGCTTCCAATGGATAATCAGATCGGGTTGAGTCGCTAGAACGCTCATTCAGGGGCAAGTCATCGCAGAGAATGTTGAAATCAACTGGGTTGTTAGGTGTTTAATTGGAGATTGAATTCTTTTGTCGTGCGGATACCGGGGCAAGTATTCTCGAAGTCTTCTCGTAGCAAGCTGTTCAGAGCAAGTATTCCCCAAGAGTTAGATTGGGGGCAAGGTGCATTGTACTGGGGCAAGTTGTGCAAGCCAGTCTTTTATTCCCCAGCTGAGTGTACCAGGGGCAAGTCATTCAAACCAGCTTGTTTATCCCCAGCCGAAGCTAAGTATCGGGGAATCATGTCAATACCCTTATCGAAAACCTTTCAAATAAGAAGATCTTGTTGTCGTTGGATCATTATCCTGCAGTTTAAACCTGTTGCGTGTCAGTAACCAGTCGTTCCAAAGTCCAGTTCTCGCCTGGCAAGTCGGTAACCAGTTCTCGTCTGGCCCACCTTCGTAAGCATCAGTTCCCGTCCTGGGGCAGTTTATTGTAAGCAGCAGTTCCCGTCCTGGTGCAGTTTATTGGTAACCAATTCTCGTTCGGTCACCGTTTCTTCAAGTGTTATACCAGTTCTCGCCTGGTGTACGTTAGCTTTCAGCCAGTTCTCGCCTGGTTGTCTATACCTTAGTCTGTTATCCAGTCAGCCCGTCTGGTTCAAAAACCAAATCAATTTTCCTAACCTATTTTCCTATCAGTTCTCGCCTGGTAGTCTACCTTTGAATGCTAGTTCTCGTCTAGTATTTCCCATCCTCCACTGTGTACATAATCCATGTTTATTCTAAAACCAGAAAAAAAAAAAAAAAAAAAAAAAAAAAACCCTAAAAGAGATCTGACACAGTATTTCCCAATGACCCGCATGTTGACATGTTTCCCGATACGAAGCTCGATTAATGCCAGCGCTTCGAGTAATGTTTGAATTCCTTGTGGATGTTGTTAAATCAGAATTGTTACTCTTCAGCAGATGAAAGTTGCTTATTATCCCCGGAAGAGTCGAGATTGTCTTTCACCCCGTATCAGAGTAGGATCAGGAGTGTCTTCAGCAGATTAAGATTGATATCCTTGATAGTAGGGGCATTTCCAGCAATGTGCTGCGCGCAATCAATCTCAGTTTGGGTTAAATCCCCGCAGAGCGCAATCAGTTGCCAATGGTTTGAAGAGAGTATTCCCGAGCAGAGTTGTCTTTCTTTCCCCAGTGAAGTCGTCAAGCAGGGTTGCCTCTTCATTTCTTCAGCAGGGCAGTTATCCTCAGCGGATTTGATTTCCTGTTTCCAGCATTTATTTTGCTGAGAGGGTTCTGTGACTTCAGGTCATCCCCAATAGAGTTGACATTTCCTTCGGCATTTATTTTGCCAAGTGGTTTTCAGACCTGGTGTTCTCTGGCAGCTAGAGCCTGCATTAGCATTTGCATATACAGTCATAGCACTTATACAAGCATATAGTATATCCATGCCGTCTGGGCCTCGCATTTTCAAACGAAACGCATAGCACATTCATGTCATATAGGGCATTACATCATTATCAAGCATACGCATGTCGAAACATAGACCAAGATGGTTACCTATTGGATTTCGAATTTGTTCACTTGCAGAGTTGTTTGGTTCAGCTTCTTGTCTTCCCCAGCGGAGTGATTCTTCATATTTGGGTGTTACGTCAGCATTGGAAAAAACAACAACAACAACAACAAAGATTGACATATATCAGACTTCTGAAGCTGCCCCCTTTGTCAAAACAGGTGCCAGGCAGTTCCATTCAGAATTCCCCAGGAGAATTGTCCTCAAGTTCGCAATGAACTGTGAGTTGACCAGATTTGATCCCATGAGAGAGATGGGAATCAAGGTGTTTGCTTTCCCGAAGCATTATTTCAATACTTGTGGTGTCACACAGGTGTTGAAAGGGAGAAGAAAATTTATCAGAAAATTGACCAGATGTTGCCGTGATAACCAACTTCAGTTATTGGAAGCTATTCCTCAAGCAGTTTTGCAGTATATTCTCGCGGTTGGCAAATTTCAGGGTTCCATTTGTATTCAACCGTCATCTACCTTGAATGTTTGAAGGATGAGCGCTCTTCATCCATTCAGGTCGAAGCCGCTTGAATAGGGGCAGCTGTTGCACCCCAAAATTTGACCAACCGGGTCTCGCATTTGGCTCGATGTTTCGACGCATAATCGCATTCGCATCTGCATATCGCATACATTGCATTTTTCATTGATATTGATTTTATCAGGGATCACAGCTCCCGTCTCGTGTTTCAGGTGTTTTTTGATCAGTAGAATTGATTTTTGGGATATTTCGGTGCCCGTTTATTTTTTACCGATTATTTTTGTGTCGTTCGGTGCTCATTTTGTCCCTCTGGGAATTATTATGATTTTTCTGGATTTTATAGGATTTTTTAGGGTTTAAATAGCTTTTAAATCATTTTTCAGGATTTAATAGAATTTTTGATATTTTTAATTCTTTTTAAATCATTTTTTAGCATTTTATAGAATATAATAGATTTTTAATCATTTTAGATATTTTTAAATAGCATTTTCTCTTAATAGTTTTAAATAGAATTTAATGGCATTTTTTAGAATATTATAGATTTTACTTTGGTTTAGATTTTCTTTTAATTAGTTTAATAAGAATTTTTTCATTTTAGACAATATAGAGTAATGTAGAATTTATTAGAGAGTAAATAGATTTTACTATTTTTAAATAATATAGAATAGTTTTGTTTTTAGAATTTAATTGTTTTTTAGAATTTCTTTTATAGGAATAATAAATGTTTAGAATTTCTTTTATAAAAATAAATAGGTTTTTATTTTTCTGTTATAGATTTTAATAGAAATTTAATCAAGTTTAGATTTAATAGAAATTTAGCTTAATTTTCTGATTAGTGGGTTTGTTAGGGTACTATTAGTTTAGTTAAATAGGATTAAGTGAATTAGCTTTTCAGTATTGTTTTTCAGTTTTTGTGCAGATTTTTTCTATTCATTTCGTTGGGCTTCAGTAGGCCCAGTTAGAGTGTAACGTCCAGGAATGGGTCCAAGTCAGTCCAAAAAATATGCAGAATCATCCACAAACGTCCAGCATATTCCAGCAAACACTAGAAGGTTCCAGAAGCGCCAGCGAAGCATCAGCTATAAATGCCAGCAGCAACACGTGTCCAAAGGAGAGGCTGGCCCACGTTTTCATCTCATGCCATGCCACGTACCCCCAGACCCTCTCTCTCTCTCAGCCACGCTGCCACCACGTGGCACGCATGCACTTTCACCCTCCACCCACTGCACCACGCGTCCACACCACAGCACTTCGCCGGGAATTCCCACCGGCCGCCGTGCATGTTCTCCGGCCGCCGCACCACTTCGCCGGAAACCCTAAAACAACCAGAAATCTTCCCAGTTTCTTTTAATCTTCATCGTTTTTCTCTTCCGATTGACATCAACCCTCGCCAATTTCTGTCTCCGATCATCAATGTTTCCAGATTTTCCAGATCAACGTTCACATGTTCATCCACCTTCATCGAACGTTCATCACGTTCTTCTTTATTTTCCAGAAATTCAACATGATCTTCATCATGTTCATCAATCTTCATCCACAATTTTCCAAAATCTCCATAAACATATTCAAATCTTCATCCGTTTTTTCCAGATTTTCTTCATCATTCATCGTCATTTTTCCAGATCTCTTCAATGTTCGTCCCATCTTCATCATATCTTCAACAAAGTCCCCAGATCTTCATCATTATCATCAACGATTCGATTCACCTTCGTGACCTACCCCAGAAACCTTCGTCAGTGTTCGTCTTCGTCTCTCCAGAATTCACCAACAATGTTTGTTCTCAGATCCATGCGAATCATCACAAGAACGTTCAAGATTCATATCCTCGTGATTCATCAACCATAACAACAGCGCGTTTATCACCGATCTTCATTGAGCTCCATCATTTCCAGAAAATCTTCATCAAGAGCTTTCCAGAAATTTCAAGAACACGCGCTCGCAAACCTTCAGGTTTTTGTTTCTTCGTCTTCGTTGGGATTCTTCCGCCAAGAATTTATCCAGAATCAGCGTCCCAGAGTTTGAAGTTGGTTGCGTAGAGAGGTGATATGATTCTAGTTATTCATTTGCTGTTGGTTCAATAACGAGGTGTGGAGGGATTCGTGAAGGAGAAAGGAAAGAATGGAAGGATGGGGGGGCGAAAGAGACGAGAGGATGGAGGTCTACGGCGGCGGAGGGAGAAGGGAGAAAGGTTTAGGGTTTTCAGACGAGAGTGGAGAGAGGTAGACGGATGAGTCTTGGGCCAGGCCCAATTCCATTTTTTGGCATCACCCTCCTTCAAATTTTTGGACAAGCGTTGGGCTGGGCCCAACGAAGCCTTTCTGGCTTACACACCCAGACTTCACAAGCACACCCCCCCCCCTGCGTTTTTTGTTGAAGAGAAGTGGGCTGGGCCCTTCAGTTTTTTTATTATTTCTGTTAAACTCCCCCTGTAAGCAGTACACCCCCCCCCTTTGTATTTTGTTTAGAATGAAAAATATAAAAAAAAAAAAGGGAAAATAAAGAAAAATGATATTGTGAAAAAAAATAGAAAAAAGATGAAAAGAAAATATTTTGAGAAAAGAGAAGAATATTTTGAAAAGAAAAGGAGGAATATCAAAAGAAAGAAAAATAGAGACATATTGTGAGAAAAAAAAATATAGAGATATTGTGAAGAAAAATAGAGAAATATTTGTTGAAAAATAAAGAGAAAAATAGAGAAGAAATAGAGAAAAAATACTTTGAAAAGAAAAGAAAAGAATATTTTGAAAAGAAAGGGAGAAAAAAGGAAAAAATATTAAAGTGCCGATTTAATATTTTTGAAGTTCATTTTCTTTTAGGATATTTTCGTAGACTTTATTTTACGACTTTTAGGATAGAATTAGAGGCCCATTTGTTAGGGGGTTATTTTCATTCGATTTTTCAAGATAGAATAGGATAGCGTTTCCTAGGAGATTTATTTCAGTATGCACCCATTGTAATCATTTTTCAGAGATGAATAAAACGAGATTTGAGTTGTGGTCCCATAGTAGCCGAACTACAGCTGCTCTGATTCTTCGTACCAGACGAAGATATGTAGGCATAGGATGCGATATCCTAGCGAGCACACTAACGACTAACTGTTGTTCTCTCGCGGCTGTGCGATCGAGACTTTCCCGCTGACGTTTAATTGAGTAACCCTTTTTCTCTCTTGCCCAAGTGCATTTGAGACTCAGCCATAGTTGTGACCATAGGTTCCCGACCCTGTGAAACCAGTTGTTTTTCTCACTGCTGTGTGAGAATGTTTGTTTAGCCGTAGTTAGTCTGAACTACGTAAGGCTCTGATCTTCCATCCAGTGGAAGTACGTAGGCACAAGACGCGAGGTCTTGGCGAGCCAATTTTCCCTGTAGTCCCGAACTACGTTGACTCTGACTTTCTCTCTTGAGAATACGTAGGCATAGAGTGCGACGCTCTATCGAGTCAATCCCCTTCCGTTTAGATTTAGCAGCCGTAGATAGATTGTTTTGCATCCAGTAGACAACCCAAGCAAGCGTGGATCCCGTCGAGTACGACGGACGTGAGGGGTGCTAATACCTTCCCCTTGCGTAACCGACTCCCGAACCCAGGCTATGGTTGCGATGACCATACCTTTTCCCCGTTTTTTGCGAGGTTTACTTCGAGCGTTTCCTTTCCCGCTCTGAGGGATAAATAACGCACGGTGGCGACTCTTCTGTCAGCCGGCGCCGATTTTCGCAGTAGCGACACCACGCAATGTACATATATTCACGATATATTCTCACGCATTGTTCATACATAATCGCATCCAATCAATACAAACATCATATTTATCAAACGATGCACGCATATCCATCAATATGCTCTCATGCATTCTTCATGTATCTTAACATACAACCGCATATAAACAATATACATCCACAATACATTTTTGTATTATGTTTATTATTCATCTCATGCCATTTCATACAAGGTATACATGTCACAGTACCAATAATACAATTATAAGCTATGCACACATATATCCACAATGTTCTCATGCATACTTATTACCTAATTGTACACTACATCAAACCTTCACAAACTCATCAAATAATACGCACATTACCATTATTAAATAATACACACATAATCATTATCATGTTCTCATGTATTTATAATCGATCTGATTAATACTCATACCACAAATCTAGGATTCACGCCCAAAGGCTACCCACAACACATATCATCACCATGGATCACATACTTATTCATATCATAGAGGTATTAACCTATGTGAATCAACCAAACAATCACCACATGAACAACACAACAAAAAAAGAATGCTATCTGATTCGCCTTCATTCGCCTGGCGAACCCTCGCAGCGAACCTTCGCCTGGCCTTCGCCTGGTGAACTCTCTCAGCGAACACTCGTTAGGCTTCGCCTGGCGAGACTTCCCAGCGAGCCCAAGTCAGTAGCTACTGACTTCATTCGCCACCATTCGCCAGCACCTTCGCTGGGCGAACCTTCGCTATCCAACTTCGCCTGGCGAACTCGCCAGCGAAGTCCACTGGAACTTAAACTTAATTATTCGCCAGCATTCGCTGGGCTTCGCCTGGCGAAGCTTCGCCTTCGCTCGCCTGGCGAGAGCCAGCGAACCTGCGCAGAACAGAACCACACTCTGTCCCTCCTTCACCATTCCACCATCCACCAACTCTTGAACATCCAAATCAGTACAAATAGCATCAATACATGTTACCCGACTATTCTACGGCGTTATTACTCAGTTCCAACCGATTAAATCATCAATCTACCGATTAATCCAACATTTGCCCTAATTGGAAAGTGATGAAAACTCTACCAAAACCCCAACCCAACATACATAACATCATGCAATGATCAAATAGAAACATTTCTCATCCTTACCTCGATTAATCGGAGCTTTGATGTTGGTTCTTGATGATTTTTCCACTTTTCCTCTTCTTCTCCTCTCTTTCTCTTCTTTCTCCTTTCTTTCCTCTTTCTCTCCAAATGTTTTCTCTCATTTCCTTTCTCTTCTTTCTCACTTATATATCCCTTTTATTTTTTTTCCTTCCAATTTCCTTTCAATTCTCTATTAATTCCAATATTACATAAAATCCCACTAAATCAATTAATTACTACAATTAATTATTTAATGAAATTTGGGTTGTTACAACCCTCCCCCACTTAGGAATTTTCGTCCTCGAAAATGTTATCTGATCCAAACAACTCTGGATACGACTCTCGCATTCCAATTCTTCCAAATCCAATTCTCCCATAACTACTTCCACCAAAGGAATCTCTATACTTCAAAGTTGTTTCTTATCAACAACTAGAACTAGCCACGCCTCCGAAGTCAAATTCTCTCTCACTTGTACACCATCCACCTGAATCAATGTACCTCTTCAACTTAGACATATGAACACCTCATGCAATCCTCTCAAGCGACAGCGGTAAAACAGTCTAACATGCTATCCGCCTCACGCTTCCGCTGCGCTACTCTGATACAGATCAACAAAACACAGGGTGCTCACGAGACTTCAAGCTCGACCAACACCAATTACTACCATAACTCTCAAAACACGGCCTTACTTGGATTCTTTGATCGTTTCCATCGTCCCTTGCACGGTCTTTGATCCGAGTACAACACTCCCGTTGGACATGCAACAACACAAAGGAGTCATACCCTCTTACCCAACGAACTTCATACGATGTTGTTTCCGATACGAAATGGCAACAGTTATTGTAGGCAACTCCATCAACGACAATTAACTACCCTTAGATCCATCTTGGTCCAACACACAAGCTCTCAACGAGTCCTCTTCATACTGGATAGTTTTCTTCGTTTGTCCATGCCATTCACGGACGCTAGTCAGAGTTCATCTTCAACATGGCACCCAACCGCTTTCGCAATCTTTCCCATAATCTTAACGAAAAACTTGAGTTCCTATCTAACAGAATGATTCATCTTCACTGGTAGGCAACGAGTTACTCTTGTTAATCCATTCTTAACTCTCCAAATCGGATCATACTTCCTCAAATTCATCAGAAAACCCGGCACAAAGCCCATGGGAATACTATCCCATCCCACTCGAAATACTCAACAGTTGTATCAGATCCAACCATCTCTAATGTCCATACTTCAATTCCCAGCAAGTCTAATCAACATATACAAACTCAATCAATTCCTTCTCCATCTATGGCTATCCAAAACTATTTCTCAAATTCGGTCGCATCTTCCTAGTACCTGCACGGATACTCCATCTTTCTCGATGTACTTCTCCCTGAGTACTCTTATCCAACTCACACTATTCAGAATACACACTTCATCACGACATCTCACAATACCATTTCCCTTAATCCGAAAATAAGCCCTCTGACTTTTATCCATTAAATTCAATTAATCTATCAACTCAACTCAGAATTCCGATTTCCTCGAACCTCATCAGAATACCAAAAGTCAATCTCAACATCCAAGGCTCAACTCCATAAGAAGTCTCTTCACAGGCCGAATTCATATCTGAATTTGCTTAATCAGTTCTAACTTCCTTACCATCTTCATTAGTGTATACCAAAATTCCCGATTCGATATCTTAGCTACCACTTGGTCTCATCCGAATGGTAATTTAACCAAAACCATACTCCTTCAGGAGTTCCAATTACTTCTCTGTCTCATATTTGACTCTCTCTCAAATAAAACAAATACCTTAAGGTCAGTAACCATCTCAAATCTCAACTAAACAATTGAGGCTTCCAAACTCCGGTACAAACACACAACAGCAACCCACTCCAAATTACTTGTCAGATAATCCCTCTCTGTACTTTATATTGCCTTCAAGCATAACCAAAACTCATTAATGTTGTACTTAACACATCTCTTAATCATATCAACAAAGTATCTCAAAATACAACGACAATCCTGTCGGACTTGGCAAAACCAATACATGAACTGTTGACAGCTTTCTCAAAACTCTTTGAACTTTCTTCACAGTAGTACATCACTGCCTCTTCCCCAATACTAATAACTCAAGTTCCCGACGCTCAACATGAACCCCTATACTCTCCGAACATATCCAAACACCATCGGTTACATAACCATTGACTCTCTCAATCAAGTGTGGAAAATCATTATATCAAACGGACACTCAGCTGTGAACTTTTGGTGATAACACAAACCGCACTCTCCGCGCTTACCATAACATCCAAACATTTTTCGCCAATAAATACTTAATTCCATGTCACTACTTTCCCATCACATAGAGCACTGTAATATCTTCCAACGCTTCTAATCTTGCATCATTCCGAATTACGGTTTTCCGTTACGACAAAATCACGGAAACAACCCTTCCACACTTAAAGGTCATCCAATACCTCTCCAACTCTTGAAATGCTTAAGGGTTCAATTATACAAACCATGTATTCCACATCTCATTTCCTTTAGTAATCACTAGAAGTCATTATCCACCCTTATACTCCACTCCACAATCTGTTGCCGTAGCACACACACCAGACATAATTCTCAACACTACTCAATCAATTTAATTCTTCGACTGTCCAAACAGATATAATTAGTCGGCAAAACCGCCATCTTCCCACTTTCATTAGCACCCCGAATTCCCATCAAAATTAACCATCTCCTCACTGTCTCGTGCCGACTCATCAACACACTTCTTAAGCACCTGGCTTAGCTCCAAACAATTCTCTACTCACGCCACCTAAGCTTGCAAGACACGTCCATCCCATCCAACAGAACTCCAACTACTATCAACAAGAGATTAAGGGTGATCAGTTCCTCAATTTGTCAATAGGCAGCTGAAAATCATGATGGAGTATAGACTATCTTTACCAAACCACAAGAGTGTTAACCACCCACTGAGCTACAACTTCTACACCTGCAGCATCTTGGAGAAGCACAACTTCTCCCCCACTTAGATCATTCCCACTTCTCCAGACAAGGTTAAGCAACAACATGTATCGACAATGTTTTCACACACATGTCGCATACAAGGGAACAAATAACATTAGACAACTTGGCCGGACGGACCGACCTGCTGTGATACCACTAATGTAACACCCTTCTAAACCCCGCAAATAATATATGCATAATCAGAGTAAAAGTTAACATGCATCCATAAAAGGGCATC
Source organism: Lathyrus sativus (assembly GCA_963859935.3). NCBI lineage: Eukaryota > Viridiplantae > Streptophyta > Magnoliopsida > Fabales > Fabaceae > Lathyrus > Lathyrus sativus. The sequence continues at coordinate 290,155,376 of OZ012739.1, read as the reverse complement.
ACACAAAACTTGCACCACATTAAAACAATCTGTCATGCTCATAAACACCTTTCCATTTAGCAGCGGATTCATTAATGAAAATCCTTTAAAAGAAACATTTACTTTCATCATATAAAATCAACATCTATAGGCACTAAGGCCAACATCTCATTATCTCAATTACTCCAAATATGAAAACATAACTTAGGTTACATAATGTAATCCTAAAACATAAGCAATCGATCCCCGTGTTACACGACCAGAGCATGACTCGACCCATAAATAATTACTAAACCGCTACACACGTAGCGACCTCGAACTACAAGCAGAACTTCATAAAGGCCTCCAGCAACCTAATCTGCAATGCCTCATAGAGCATTATAAAACAGCAGAAGGGTGAGAAATATTACCATAATAATCAAAGCATAAAATCATGTATATATAGGTATCATATAATTAACTCCCTATTTCTCACCACAATTCAAATCATAGTCATTTACATCGTCACTTATATATATATATACAACATGAATATTCACCAAGCATTTTACATCATGCATACATCCACAATTCCACAATCTTAACATTCACACGTAAGCATCTCTTCATGCACGCTTCATAAGTATTCAACAAACATCTCATTCACATGCATACTTCATATATCAATGACATTATACAATGTGACTCAACAACTCAATGCAACTCAATGCAATGCGGTATCGACTTCCGTTATCATTTTTCGGTTTTTACATTAAACCGGGTCCACTCTTCTAGACCGATAACTCGTTATCATTTTTCGGTTTTTACATTAAACTGGGTCCACTCTTCTAGACCGATAACAACAAAGGCCCGTCCTCTAAGCCTTCAAACCCACTCTTCTAGGTTTGGGACAAGCCACTAGTTTCCACGAAACTAACAGACATTGCCTCTTGACTAAATGATGCATGTACAATCAGCCACAACAAATGCACTTAAGACCGACATCTTAATCTCATGCATTCAAATAATTCATCTCTTCAAGAATTACATTATGATTGCACACACAACATATTCACATAACATTCATCGATGTATTCATAATTCAACACTATCACCATATTATCACTCACAATGCACACATATCCACGATATGTTCTCATGCATTCTTCACAGTTATCAAACAATGCACACATATCCACGATATGTTCTCATGCATTATTCACATTTAATCACATACATTCAATATGCATTTACAACATCTATCAAGCAATGCACACATATCCATGACATGTTCTCATGCATTCTATTCATACCACCATATACCAACAATATACATTCACAATTCAATATCATCACCGCATTATCAACAATGCGCACATATCCACAATATGTTCTCATGCATTCTCAAGTAATTCATCATACAAGAATTACATCATGCTTACACGCATAACACATTTACCACGCAATGTACATATATTCACGATATATTCTCACGCATTGTTCATACATAATCGCATCCAATCAATACAAACATCATATTTATCAAACGATGCACGCATATCCATCAATATGCTCTCATGCATTCTTCATGTATCTTAACATACAACCGCATATAAACAATATACATCCACAATACATTTTTGTATTATGTTTATTATTCATCTCATGCCATTTCATACAAGGTATACATGTCACAGTACCAATAATACAATTATAAGCTATGCACACATATATCCACAATGTTCTCATGCATACTTATTACCTAATTGTACACTACATCAAACCTTCACAAACTCATCAAATAATACGCACATTACCATTATTAAATAATACACACATAATCATTATCATGTTCTCATGTATTTATAATCGATCTAATTAATACTCATACCACAAATCTAGGATTCACGCCCAAAGGTTACCCACAACACATATCATCACCATGGATCACATACTTATTCATATCATAGAGGTATTAACCTATGTGAATCAACCAAACAATCACCACATGAACAACACAACAAAAAAAGAATGCTGTCTGATTCGCCTTCATTCGCCTGGCGAACCCTCGCAGCGAACCTTCGCCTGGCCTTCGCCTGGCGAACTCTCTCAGCGAACACTCGTTAGGCTTCGCCTGGCGAGACTTCCCAGCGAGCCCAAGTCAGTAGCTACTGACTTCATTCGCCACCATTCGCCAGCACCTTCGCTGGGCGAACCTTCGCTATCCAACTTCGCCTGGCGAACTCGCCAGCGAAGTCCACTGGAACTTAAACTTAATTATTCGCCAGCATTCGCTGGGCTTCGCCTGGCGAAGCTTCGCCTTCGCTCGCCTGGCGAGAGCCAGCGAACCTGCGCAAAATAGAACCACACTTTGTTCCTCCTTCACCATTCCACCATCCACCAACTCTTGAACATCCAAATCAGTACAAATAGCATCAATACATGTTACCCGACTATTCTACGGTGTTATTACTCAGTTCCAACCGATTAAATCATCAATCTACCGATTAATCCAACATTTGCCCTAATTGGAAAGTGATGAAAACTCTACCAAAACCCCAACCCAACATACATAACATCATGCAATGATCAAATAGAAACATTTCTCACCCTTACCTCGATTAATCGGAGCTTTGATGTTGGTTCTTGATGATTTTTCCACTTTTCCTCTTCTTCTCCTCTCTTTCTCTTCTTTCTCCTTTCTTTCCTCTTTCTCTCCAAATGTTTTCTCTCATTTCCTTTCTCTTCTTTCTCACTTATATATCCCTTTTATTTTCTTTCCTTCCAATTTCCTTTCAATTCTCTATTAATTCCAATATTACATAAAATCCCACTAAATCAATTAATTACTACAATTAATTATTTAATGAAATTTAGGCTGTTACATGGAAGGCTTGAGAAACATGAAAGTCAAGACAAGAAGTCCAAAGGAATTTCCTTGAAGATTGACACAAGGGATGATAAAAATGACGAATCTTCCAAAGACGAAAATTTCATGCTTCTAGTAAAGAAGCTTGGTAAGTTTTTTAATAATAATAAAATTTCTTCTTTTTCTAAAAAGAATAGACATTTCAGGAAAAAGGAGGCACCCACATCAAACCAAGAAATTACATGTTACGAATGTGGGAAACAAGGTCACATAAAGCCAGATTGCCCGAAACTCGCAAATAAAGGAAAATTCAAAGGCAAGAAGGATTTCAAAACGAAGAAGGCTTATGTCGCATAGGATGACAACGAAGTGAGTTCATCATCGGAATCAAATAGCGATGAATGCGCAAATATGGCTTTAATGGCCTCTCACCATTCCGATGACGAAAATGAGGTTAGTAGTGATTTTCTGTCTATGATAATGATGCACAAGAAGTTATAGATGAACTTCTAAAAGAGTGCAAGACTTTGTATAAAGACATCTCATCACAAAAGAAAAGAATTCTACCTTTAGAAAAACAAAATTCTGATTTCTTGAAAAATATTGAAGATGAAAAGCGAAAAGTGATGGATGAAAAACAAAGTCTTGTATGTAAGAATTGTGACTCTTTGTCTTTTCAAATTGTTCAACTTAAAAGAGTTTTAGAAAGATACGAAAAAGGTCAAATTGGCTTGGAAGAAATTATTAAACATCAAAGGTATCCTAATGATAAAAGTGGATTGGGATATTCTAAATTTTCAAAACCAAGCACCAATAAGACCGTTTTCGTAAGAGCAAGTGAACAAATTGTTAAAGAAGAGACAAGCACTTCTAAAATTCAGCATCAAAATCATAACAAGAAAAGAATTGATAAGAAAAAGAATTATATTCCTAGGTATAGAAGTTATTTTCAACCTACGTGTTTTTACTGTGGAATTAAAGGGCACACACCTAATGCCTGCTATGTACGTAATATTGGTATTGCAAAGGGGCATTATGTGTGGATTGAAAAGGGTACTAACTATCAAGGACGCAAAGCAATTTGGGTACCTAACACTACCTAATTTTGTTTTGTAGGCATGCTTGAAGACAACCACAAATCAATGGTATCTTGATAGTGGTTGCTCGAAGCATATGACGGGAGACATAAACAAATTTTCAAGTCTATCATTAAAGGCCAAAGGATACGTCACTTACGGTGATGATAATAAAGGAAAAATTCTTGGAGTTGGAACCATTGGTGCACCTCCATGTACAATCATCGAAGACGTTCTTTATGTGGAAGACCTTAAACACAACCTACTTATCATAAGTCAATTGTGTGACAAAGGGTTCCGAATCAACTTCACAAAGGAGGAATGCTTGATAGAACATGAAGTCACTCATGACATTTTGCTAAAAGGTAAAAGATATAATAACATTTTTATGATTTCTTTTGATGACTCTTCCTTGAAGGTAAAGTGTCTTATGGCGAACAACAACGAGGCGTGGCTTTGGCATAAAAGATTTGCTCACATTCACATGGAGCATTTAAACAAGTTGATAAAGCATGATCTAGTTGTTGGTCTTCCGAAGATAAAATTCATCAAGGATAAGTTATGCGATGCATGTCAAAAGGGAAAACAGACCAAGACAACTTTCAAATCCAAGCAAGTGGTTTCTACATCAAGACCACTTCAATTGTTGCATATGGATCTTTTTGGTCCATCGAGAACAAAAAGCTTTGGAGGTAATTTCTACGCCTTAGTTATTGTTGATGATTTCTCTCGATACACTTGGACATTGTTTTTAGTGCAGAAAAGTGATGCTTTTAGAGCATTCAAGAAATATGCAAAGCAAATTCAGAATGAGAAATCACTCACCATAGCCTCTATAAGAAGCGATCACGGTGGAGAATTCCAAAATTCAGACTTTGAAGAATTTTGCGAAGTGTATGGAATTTCTCATAATTTTCAGCACCAAGGACGCCTCAACAAAACGGTGTCATAGAACGAAAGAATAGATCACTGGTAGAGCTTGCAAGGACAATGCTCAGCGACGCAAATCTTCCTAAATATTTTTGGGCAGATGCAGTTAGTACAGCATGTTTCGTAAGCAACCGTGTCAATATTCGACCACTCCTCAAAAAGACTCTGTATGAGTTGTTCAAGGAAAGAAAACCGAATATAGCATTCTTCCATATATTCGGATGCAAATGCTTTGTTCTCAACAACAACACAGATAATCTCGGTAAGTTTGATGAGAAATCCGACGAATATATATTTCTTGGTTACTCTCTTTATAGTAAAGCATTTAGAATTTTTAATAAGAAAACACTTACTATTGAAGAATCCATTCATGTTTCGTTTGATGAGACTAACCCCTCAAAAGAGGATAATATTATTATGAATGATGATGATGATATAGTAGGTTCTCCATAAAAACAAGAAGAGATTCCAAAGGATCAAGAAATACCACAAGAAGATGTCACTCAAATCATTGAAGAACATCAAGATCTTCCGAAGGAATGGAGAACGCATAGAGATCACCCGATAGATAAAGTTATTGGTGATATTAGTCAAGGCGTTGCAACTCGACTTAATCTAAAGGATGCTTGTCTCAACATGGCTTTTGTATCTCAAATTGGACCAACCAAGATTGATGAAGCTTTAGGCGATGACCAATGGATTGTAGCGATGCAAGAAGAACTCAATCAATTCGAAAGGAATCAAGTTTGGAGTCTTGTACCAAGACCAGACCATAAGCACATCATAGGAACAAGATGGGTGTTCAAGAACAAACTTGACGAGAATGGGATCATAGTTCGTAACAAAGCAAGATTGGTCGCACAAGGCTACAACCAGGAGGAAGGAATTGATTTTGATGAAACGTTCGCTCCGGTAGCAAGGTTAGAAGCAATTATATTACTACTTGCTTACGCTTGTTCTATGAATTTTCAGTTGTTCCAGATGGATGTCAAAAGCGCTTTCCTGAATGGGTACATTAATGAGGAAGTCTACGTCAAACAACCTCTGGGATTTGAAGACTTCAAGAATCCCTCACATGTCTACAAACTGAAAAAGGCACTCTACGGACTAAAACAAGCACTAAGAGCATGGTATGACCGTCTTAGCAATTTCTTATGTGAGAAAGGATTTACAAAAGGAAAGGTTGACAAGACGTTGTTCATAAATAAGATCAAAGGAAACACTTTATTGGTTCAAGTTTATGTCGACGACATCATCTTCGGATCAACAAACAAAGAACTCTGCGAAGAATTTTCACTTATGATGCAAGGAGAGTTCGAGATGTCCATGATGGGAAAACTGAATTATTTTCTTGGACTACAAATCAAGCAAACTAAGGATGGTATCTTCCTCAACCAAGCCAAGTATTGCAAGGAATTGTTAAAGAAATTCGATATGGATGGTTGCAAGGTAATGTCCACTCCTATGGGATCCGGAATGTACGTTGATCAAGATGAATTCGGTACTCCAGTTGATATAACAAAATATCGAGCAAGTCCGAAGGAATCGCATCTCACAGCTATAAAAAGAATCATAAAGTATCTCAAAGGGACAATGAACGTCGGATTATGGTATCCTAAAGGTAGTATTTGTTCTTTAGTTGGTTACTCTGACGCTGACTATGCAGGATGTAAGACCGATAGAAAAAGCACAAGCGGTACATGTCACATTCTCGGGAATGCATTAGTGTCATGGGCCTGCAAGAAGCAAGCGTGTGTGGCACTCAGTACAGCCGAAGTGGAATATATTGCAGCAGGAAGTTGCTGTGCACAAATTATGTGGCTCAAGCAACAACTCCTTGATTACGGTATAGATCTCGGCTGCATTCCTCTTAGATGTGATAATACAAGTGCCATCAATATTACAAAGAACACGGTCATGCATTCAAGAACAAAACATATAGATATCCGGCATCACTTCCTTCGAGATCACGTATTTAATGGAGATGTAGATGTTACTTTCGTCGACACGCACAATCAACTCGCCGACATCTTCACCAAACCTTTGGCAAAAGAACCATTCTACAAAATTCGGCGAGAACTTGGGATTCTTGATGAAGGTGACATCTGACTTTTTCTCTAATATGTGTATGCATTATTTGTGATATGTTTTCATGTGTATGCATTCTGTTTTTAAGTATTTTTCAAAAATTCGAGTGTGTTAATCGATTAACCATATGGGTTAACCGATTAACACTGTTAAATTTCAATTCTGACTCAATTTTTTAATGTGTTAACCGATTAACCTATATGGTTAACCGATTAACACTGTTAAATTTTCTAAAAAACAGAAACGAAAATTAATTAATTTTTTGAAAATATTATATTTCATAAATGTATTTTTTTTATGTGGTCCATATTCTCTTAAGTATCCAAATTCATATCCAAAATCATATCCTCTCTTAAAGAGTTTTGTGGAACTTCCCTCTTCAAACCTTAACTTCTCTCTCCCACTCTCTAAAGTTGGAAAACTCCTCATAACCATCCCCACAACTTCTCAAACCCTAACTTCCTCAGAACCCACAACCTCAGTTCTCTCAAACTTTCATCCATGGCTTCAGCATCAAATCACGGCAAGGGAAAGCTACCAGAACATCATTCTGCATCTGATGAAGAAGATATCCCTATGGAAACAACCAAGAAGCGCAAAATGGATTTCAAAGTCCGAGTTCGTTCTATCCTCCCGGTAAAGTATGTGAATCTTAAGGCTTTTCCCACATCATCCTTTGATTTTCCTACTTTGCTCAAATATCAGAGGATCGGTAAATTTATGTCTGATTCTGGAAACTGCTATCTGGATCTTGTCAAATCCTTTTTGCATAAACTGTCTGTGTTTTTAAATGCAAATGATGAGCATATTATGAAAACAACTATTAGAGACTGTGTTGTGGAAGAAAATCTGTCTGATGTTGCTGCAATGCTGAACATACCATCATCTGGGTACTTTCTGAGAAAGGGAGTTAACCACGTGGAAGGGCCGTGGTCCAACTACGACAAGATGGAGTTCTACTATCAGATCTGCAGATTTCCAAAGGAGATGATTATCGCCAACCAACACACTGCTCGTCTGTTGTGCTATGCAAAGAATCTTACCGTTTCTGATCGGATGCTTCACTACATAATCTGTTATGTGCTGATTCCCAAGGATTCGAATCATGCACAAATTAATGATCTGGAAATGCAGCTCCTTTTTGCCATCAAGAACAAGATTCGTGTCAATTGGATTCTGACCATTATGTATCACCTTCAACAACAACTATCTCTTTCAACCCGTCTTCCTTATGCACGGTTGGTATCAAGAATTTTGGAGTTGACTACTTTGGATCTTAACCGTGAACCAACCATTAAGATGAAATCAACCACCAATGAGATCAACGAGATTACAATTGTCAAGAATACTGGAATTTTTAAGGATACTGACGGTACTTACAAGTATTCAGATGAAGGAGCCAATGCTAACCAGGCCTATCTCGTACCTGAAGGAGGCATTACAAATGAGTTCCTTTACCAAACTATAATGACTCAGCATAGAGAAACCTCCCGGGCCATTGCTTCTCTCCGGAACCTTGTACTTTCCTCTCACCACACCAACACTGACAACCTTGTTGTATCTGATGAAGAAAATGAAGGACAAGAGGAAGAAGAGGAGGAGGATATGGCGGATGAGGATTCTTAGAGAATATGTTGTTGTTGTTGTTTTATTGCTTTGCTTTCAAGTTTTAAGTTTTATGCTTCCATTTGAACTATGTTTTATTGTAACAAGTACAATTTCCGTTTTGCTGCATTTTATATGTACTACTTTTTATGCTATGTGTTTACTTGGCTTTGCATGTGCTTACTACTATATATGCTACTATCTTGTGTTTTCTTTGAAAGCTCTTCCTTTTTGCTGATGACAAAGGGGGAGAAGAGCTTGGTTCTGTTAATGTCTTTCTGTGTGCAGATTTCTTTCCTCTGTTAAGATAGGGGGAGTTGCTAGACATAGGGGGAGAAACATATCAAGAACCAAAAGATATCGCACAACACTTTTTGACTGCCATCATCAAAAAGGGGGAGAATGTAGAAGCATGCTTCAACCTCTAGTTTTGATGATGTCAACACTACTCAAGTTCATCTCTTGGTTGCAAAAAGTCAAGTCTTTCAAAAGAATCAAGATCAAGTCAAGCTATCTTTCAAGTCAAGTTACATATGGAACTATGATTCTTCAAGACTTTGCTGCATTGCGGGTATATCAAAATCTATCCTTATAATTGATATACAAGTGTTCAAAAACATCAATCATTTTGGCATATTACATTAGCATGTTTTTGAAACTTTAGAATTGGTATAACATTTATTTTTAAAAGCATTTTTCTGAAAAATAGCAGTGTTAACCGATTAACCATATAGGTTAACCGGTTAACCATTTCAAATTTTGAATATTTTTGTACAACGTTCAAGTGTTAACCGATTAACCATATAGGTTAACCGATTAACACTGAACGAATTTTGAAAAATGGCTTTGTTTCAAATTCAAAAATGTTTTGAAAAGTATACCAGTTCATATTTTGAAATGTACTCAAATATACCTGTTGGAAAAGGTGTGTTTACACATATAAATTCTGAGTTTTTCAATTTTGAAAAATACCTCCAAAACTTTCCAACATTCATTTTCAAATATTCTTAGAATCAAATTCACCATTTTCAAAATCTTTTCTAAGTGTTCATATTTGCATAAAAATTTCATATTCATCTGTTGAACACTTGTGTTGAAAATTATAAGAGTGAATTTTGATCATTTGGAGAAGATCAACTTTGATTGATATTATTATTCTCAAAACAAAATCATTACAAGTATTTGTATTCTGACTTGTGATCCAGGATTGTTGGACACAAGGGTGAGTTTTTGCAAGAAGATTGTTCTTGTACACTTGTTAGTTTTATTGTTTGATAGTAGGCCTCACCGGTTGATGGTGTGATAGGTTGTACTTTATTAAACAATAGTGAAAACTCTCTTTCGTGTTGAAAGGGGAGTGGAGTACTCTCGGATTGTAAGGGGAACCACTATAAATCCTGGTGTTCATTATTCTTTTACTTTCTACTGCTTTCATAACCAAGAACACAAACCAGGAAAATTTCAAGAAACCATAAAAAACCGAAAAAAGTTCTAAAGTCCTAATTCACCCCCCCCCCCCTCTTAGGCATACTCTGTACTTACAGTGTTTGACTTAGCAAGCTTTTGATTTTTTTTTATTTTGTTGGACGATCGTGACTGCCATGTCATGGGTCTTTGATGAACAACCGTTTTGCCTGGGTTTTTCTTTGTTGATCGAGTGCGGGATTGGATTAACTGAACACTACCCTCCCCCAGGTTGAATGTAAAGGTTTAAATGTCCGACAGAAACTGCTACTTCTAGGCTCGAAGTGGTTTACTAGGGATTAACTCCTTATATCTCCAGTGTTTAGGGGAATTGAAACAATGCATGTACATCATTGACAAGATTCTGTCTAAAAGTATACAGTTTGCAATTATGGGTTCTCGTTTTCATCATCCTCCCTCAAATCATGCTAAACAACAGTGGATAGAGTGAGATGAATAAATGTGTTGGTGATAAGTGAAAATGAGTGAATACGACATAACTAATTCAGAACATGCATAAACGATACACTAATGAAAAACCAAATACGAAATGGCAATTGTTCAAAGCATACAGTACTTAAACAAACAAAGACAAAACATAAGAAATGCGAAAGATGAAATGGCAACATGACGGCCTTCTTCGGGGAAATTAACTTTGACTTGACTGGATTTGATCTGAATGACACTATTTGGCTGGCGGCATTGGATTGTTGATGACGTTTGGAGAATTCCCATTGAAGTTGATAGCATCCCTATTAATCATGTCTTGAACCGTGTGCTTGAAAGCCCTGCAGTTCTCAATGGTATGACCTGGAGCGCCTTTATAAAACTCACAATGAGAATTTGCATCGTAGTCGGCAAGAAAGACAGTTGGGGGAGCCAAATCTCTCGGAACGACAACTTTCTTCTCCATCAACTGAGCAAAGATACTAGCATATGTCATTGGCAGGTGATCAAATACTCTATCTGGCTTCCACGTCCTCTGCTGACGCTGTTGGCGAGCACCTTGTTGTTGCTGAGCGGCTTGCAGTTGTTGTTGCTGAGGAGGATATTGGTATCCTTGTTGGTTGTAGGTTTGTTGCTGAGGAGCCTGTTGTTGTGGCATCTGAGCTTGCATTGCTTGAACAGCTAGCTGATAAGGCATTGGAGCATATTGTGCAATAGCAACATATGGATATGGATAGTAGGGCATTTAATAAGGCATAGGAGGGGGAGCTTGTTGAGAAGCTTTCCCTTTCTATACAGAGATGGCATTTGTTTCACCCTTTTTCTTCTTGTATCCATTGAAAGACTTCTTGGCATTGGCTTGGCTGTTAGAGCCTCCTTGGATTTTTCTGCTCTTTAGACCTTCTTCAGTTCTCTCACCGACAATCACTAAGTCAGAGAATCCAGCGGAGACACTACCGATCAGCTTCTCGTAGTATTGGCCTTGCAAGGTGCCCATGAATATGTCAATTAGCTCACGGTCAACAAGAGGTGGATGCACCCTTGCGGCTAGCTCTCTTCATCGTTGCGCGTACTCCTTGAAGGATTCGCTGTCCTTCTGAGTCATACTCTAAAGTTGAGTACGATTAGGAGCAAGGTCTGTGTTGTATTTGTACTGCTTGACAAATGCATCGGCTAGCTCGGCCCAAGTGCGCACATTGTTACGTTCCAGCTGCATATACCATTCGAGGGATGCCCCAGACAAACTGTCTTGGAAGCAATGTATCATAAGCTTTTCGTCTCTGGCATAGGCAGCCATCTTGCGACAGTACATCTTCAGATGAATGTTCGGGAAACTGAGACCTTTGTACTTCGAAAATTCAGGCACTTTGAACTTGGGAGGAATGACAACGTCAAGTACCAAGCACATTTCCAAAGCGATGAGTTTGAGCTGTTCCCCTCCATGACTCGGAGTTTCTCAGCTAGATCTCGACACATCTTCATAGCTTCTGAATCTTGGGCAGTGACAGGACTAGCAATGGGGATAGCAGCATGATAGTTCTGAACATCATCATACTGGTCCACCAAATTGTCTTTGGTATGGGGAACTGGGATCTGCACGACAGTAGGCTGGGCTTGTGGGACAGCTCCAATGGTAACTCCAGGTGTTGGGATTGGCTGAGAAGTGTTTCCTTCGGCTGCGTTAGTGAAGTTCAATGGCATCCCATAAGGATTTGGAATTGGAACTGGAACTCTGGTGGTAGACCCTTGTCCTTGACCATTGTTGTTGATGATGGTAGCTTCACGTATCTCTTCTTCCTTTCGGGCCATAAGGATGGCTTCAAGAATCTGATCAATCTTTCCTTTGAGAGAATCCAACTCTTCTCTGAAGGCAGCATGCTCTTGCTGAATCTGCTCCATCATTCGTCTTTTATTGGCTCTAGTTGCGTACTGGTGTCAGGGAATCAACTTGATTTACTGGAGAGGAAGGAAGGAGACATAAGATTCTACTGAAGGATTGGAAATGCAAAATTCACAACATATGAAATGAGATGCAAATGATATGTGAGATGCAATGCAAGATACAAGATCCAGGATCACAGTATCACAGTTCAAACAACTCTGAAGCTGATAATTGTAACAGGTAGGTAACCATAATTCCTGCTCAAAAAAAATTGACAGGTAAACCCTATACGGGAAGATCTAGACACTCTACCCATAAACCCACTCATGGGATGGTTTCTATGTTTGGTTCCCAGGATCACGGACACTAGTCGTATTAGCGTCACGCAACAGGTTGGCTGTATTACAACGATAATGACGATAAGGTCTCTCTTGAGAGGAGTCCTCATGTTAGGCTCACAAGGAGCAAGTCCTCGGAGACTAACACGACACGACCACCATTATTGGAGCTGGTGCTAAAAAGGGTTCCCAGAATCATGGACCCTTCATTAATCAAGTTGTGCAACAGGCTAGCTGTGTTACAACAAGATCCACGAATAGGTCTCCTCTGGAGGAGCTTTCATGCTAGGCACACAAGGAGCGAGTCCTCGGAGACTAACACTACTCGACTACCAATTCTAAACTATGTGTTCTCTCTGCTTTTACCAAAGCTCAAGTGTAGAGCTTTAATCATGATGTCATCCCAAGAA
>OZ012739.1:290105801-290141809 GCA_963859935.3 Lathyrus sativus | reverse complement strand
TAATATAAAATGATGTAAATAAAATGTTAGAAATATCAAGGACATGTTTAAATTGCATTTTAGTTTGTTCAAGAATTTATTAAATTTAAAATGATTTATCTTATAATATATGTGTATCATAATATGAAAGTATTATTTTTTGTTCATCCTGATATTAAAAGTAATTTTGGCATATTTTAAGTTATTGTAAGTTGACAAATATTTATAGAGAAAAGTTATAGAAAATATTAATGATGTGAATTCATTGTCTTTGTATTGTGATTTTTATTTGGATATACCATAGGACATTGTTAAATATGAAACATGAATTTATCACATAAAATTTGTTATGCATATTAGTTATGCAAGAAAATTGTTTATTTTAAAAAGAATAAAAATGACTTCTATGGTGTTATATTTATATGGAGTTTATGAATTATATGTTTGAATTCACTTCATGAAATAAAAGTTAGTCATGACAAATTTGTTTGATCGTGGTTGTCGATTGCTATAAATATTTAATGAATTAAATATATTTCAGATATATTTAAATGGAAGTAAAAATTCATACTAAAAAGGTTAGAAAATGAACAATGACAAAAAATTTGTGTATATGACAAAAGTGTCATGATGATAGTTTATCGAAACTATCAAGAATATAAAACATATGTTGTATATGGAAATTGTACTAATATGACAGAAGTCTTATGATTTGATGATAGATGACAAATACTATCAAGAGTACATAAAGTAATCATATGCATGATTAGTTAAAAAAATAGTATCAAGAGTACATAAAGTAATCTTATATTCTGGACTGGGCCAGTACCTACCCCTCAGTCGGGCAGGCCCAACCCAACGCTACGCTGGCAAGGCCCAATTCTTTCTCGTCGGGCACAAGCCTCAATAAAGCACATATGTTGGGCATACGATTCCCTTGACGGGGAGGCTCACGCGCTTCCCCCCACGTTCTCCCCCACGTGGAGACACATTATCAGGAAAATACCCACCTCCGAAAGAGTTGGTCAGCTCATCTTTCGAAGATCAAGGGGCAGTTGATCTAGGGCGAAGACCACGTGCTGGTCTTCACTACGCCACATAAAGCCCTAACAATTACTTGGGTTGGCCTGATAGTCTGCCCCAATGCAATGTAACTGTTGGTCCTGCGTTGGGGTCTCTCTATAAATACCCTCTTTCACTAGAGGGTCAGGTATCTTATTCTCTACACCTATTTCTCTATACTTTCTCTCTCACTCTGATTCTTTACTCACTTAAGCATCATACTGTCTTGCAGGTACACCCCCTTCTTTCTCCCTAACTCTGGTGAAAGCTGCAACCCAATGATGCGTGGCAGGCCATTGATCCTTTCTGATCGGGTAAGATCGGTAGAGTCGTCTGTGGGAACCTCAGCTTCCTCGTTCTTTCTCCTGTCCGAGCATAAAAGCTCAAGAACCAAAGTGAAATCAACCTTCAACTTCCATTCCAATCATGGCCAGCCCACGCAATAACAATGTTTCAGGATCTGTCGTTACCCCTTTCTCCAACGGGGACGGCCACGACCCCAACACGGTCATCCATAATAAGAAAGGTGACCACAGGGATGGGTGCACCGCCTCCCCCTTCTCAGAAGACGCGGCCTTCAATGTCGTCCAGCGCTTAGGCAGCCGGATGTCTACCAGGCCATTCAGGCTCCGGCAGGCGCCGACCCTACCATCATGGCCCTGTTCCCGGCGATCAATCAAACCAACCTAATGATATTCAGGTAGAACAGATAATGATGCTCGAGAGAGAACAACTGTCGTGCTCTCCCCCGTAGAGACACCGTCGCCCGATTTTTCCCAGTCCGTCTCCTCCCTCACGGAGACACAGTCGATAACACTCTGTCAGGCTCTCTCCCCTGAGGAGACACCATTGACAATGTTCTGCCAGCCTCTCTCCCCCGTGTAGACACCATCACCAGGCTTCCCTTAGTCCATCGCCTCCTCCACGACAAACACGGTACGTGGAGGACTCCAGGAGCCCATCGCCCGGACCGACAAGGCGTCATCCCCATCTTAAGCGACCCTAGCTGACGATTTCTAATAGGAGGGACAGGTCCCCTCCTCGAGAAGAGCGACCCTCCCCGACTCCGAAAATAACAAAGTAGCTGCAGCCTACTCCAGACCGAGGGCCCAGCCAAAGCGCCCACACTGGCGAAGAAACCGCCTGGACTCAATTTCACCCTCGTTGTCGCCCGTTCGGAGCGAAAAAGATACCCGATGCTCACCACTATGCAGGGCCATCATGTAAGCACCGTTTCCTGCCGAGATGGAAAAACCCTCATCCTGGAAACCTACGATAGGACAACCGACCCGGACGACCACATTGAAAGCATAGACGCGATGCTGGACTATAGAAATGTTCGAGGAGCTATCAAGTGCAGACTATTCCCCACCATCTTAAGGAAAAGGGCCATGGAATGGTACGAGCGCCTTGCGCTCGACTCCATTGCCTCATGGGGCAAACTGAAGTGCTAGTTCTCCAGGCACTTCACAGTGTCCCGACACCATTCGAAGATAATGGCGATCTTAGAGGCCATTTCCCAGGGGAAGAACGAGCCTCTTAGAGATTACATTAAGAGGTTCAACCGTGAGGCTGTCCAAGTGTCCACTATGGACAACATGAAGAAATTCCTAATCCAGAGGTCATAAGGCCGAACTCTAACTTCGCCAAAGCCGTCGCCTCACACGCCCCCTTACTCTAAACACCCTCCTCCATATGGCTCAGTCACACATCGAGTATGAGTAGATAGAGACCGCAAACACCGCCTGGGCTGGGCACAACCACAAAGCCCCCCAAAAGCGCGAGGCGTGAAGAAACCCCATCTGCTCCTCCTCGTCGACACGAGCAGAAAAGACGTGAAGATCTCCCCCGCGAACAGAGGGGCCCAGCAGGTCAGTTTACTGAGTACACGCTACTCACAACTCCCCGCGAGCGCATCCTGGCCGAGCGTATCAATTTAGAGTTTTAGAGGGGTGGTGTCCGATTCCCAAAATCGACAGCCCCGAAGCCCAATGTGGATAAGTTCAAATCCTACCAGTTCCACTAAAGCCACAGACACGTGACAGAAGATTGAATTCACCTCAAAAATGCAATCGATATTTTAATCAAAGAGGGGCATCTGAACCAATACACCCGGAGAGGAGAAGCCCCCGGCCTGAGGACCCGAGGCGAAGAAGGTCGAAGAGGCGTCAATTCCCTCCGAAGAAGCGGGACTGCAAGTGGCCCTATGCATCTCTTGACCAGAGGACTTCTTCTTCAACGAGCACACCATACCGCCCTCAGCCATGGGAGGACTTCCCGGCCACAATGGTGATATCGGGTGGGGGAACCCAGCCAGCTGTCGATCGGGTTTGTCAAGAGCTCAAAGATGAACGCTACCCTTGATAGGTTCAAAGGGAATCGAACTCGATCACCTTTTATCTTAAGGAGTTTCCCGAAGGGGAACCCAATGCCAACATTCCCCTCCTGATCAGAGCACAGATGACAAACTTTGATGTCCACCGAATCCTGGTCGACCATGGAAGTTCGATGGACATCATGTATGCCCATATATTCATCACCTTGCAGCTGGATGAAAGCCACCTGACCCGTACGTAGGCTCCGACCTCCAGGGCTTCAACGACACGACCACCAAGCCTCGGGGATATGTGGAACTGCTCGTCACTTTCAGGGCGGAGGAGACGGCCAGGCAGGTGAAAGTCTATTTTTTAGTGATCGAGTGTCCTTCGTTGTATCAATGCATCCTGGGATGGCCAACCCTAGCCGAGCTGACCGCAGTACCGTCGACAGTCCACCTGAAGATGAAGTACTACACGACCAGAGGGTGGGTTGTCACCCTCCATGGAGATATTGAAGCAACCAGAAGATGCTTCGAGGCAGCACTTAAAGGACTCAGCTCTATCAACGTCGCCCCTAAACCAGCCAACCGTCTAGCTCGAACTGAGGAACCAAAGCCCCTCCCGCACGTCAACTCTGTCGACCTCGACAGTCGTTTCTCCGACAAGCAGGTACAAGGAAAATACCCAAAGGACACGCCTCTAGAGGACAACGGGAAGTGCCCCCCATCCAACACGCCACATCCCAGACGGAGACTTCGAGCTCATCACGCTAGGAGACGACCCCGAAAGAGGTTTGAAGATCGACAAGGGTCTGCCCGACCTAGCGAGGAAACAGCTCAAGGCCTGTCTCTGGGAGAACACGGACCTCTTTACATGGAGCGTTGCCGAGATGCTTGGCTTCAGGCCCGACGTAGCATGCCACCATCTCTCCATAGATCCAGCCGCTAGGGTCATAGTTCAACGTAGGCATAGGCAGTCTCCCGAGAAAGCGGAGGCTGCTGAAAAAGCTATAAAAGACCTCCTAGAGGAAAATTTTATTTCGGAAGCCCGATACACAACCTGGCTGTCCAACGTTGTACTTGTTAAAAAAACTAATGGAAAATGGAGAATGTGCGTTGATTACACTGATCTCAACCGGGTGTGTCCCAAAGATGCTTACCCGTTGCCTAACATCGACAAACTCGTCAACAATTCTGCAGGTTTCAAACTCCTGCCGTTTATGGACGCATACTCGGGATACAATCAAATCCCCATGGTAAAGTCTGACAAGAAGTATACGGCCCTCATGACCGAGTCGGGCAACTACTACTACAACGTAATGTCTTTCATCCTGAAGAACACCGGGGCGACCTATCAGAGGATGATGAACAAAGTCTTCCAAGGAGAAATCGACGACATGCTCAAAGTCTACATGGACGACATGATCGTGAAGTCACGAAACGAGGTCGACCATACCGCTCACCTTCGGAAAGTCTTCAAAACGACGAGGAAGTGCAGGATGAGGTTTGATAACGCGTAATTGTGTACTATGATTGCCCTGTTTTTCATTTGTTAACTGTATGGTTTCACCCTGATTCCAGATTATTCCGCGTATTTGTTAAGTGTTTTTTCAGGTATACGACGCTCACACTCAAAACAAGCAAGACGTAGAAAACTCACAAGAAGAAGACATAAAATGGGGGGAAAGTCAGAAAGTAGCAGAGAAGATAGATTTTTGTGAGTGTGACGCTCGTCACAGCTCCATGACGCCCGTCACGGCCATCGCGGTCGTCACACTCTATTACGCTCGTCACGTGTAACACATTCGTCACAGCTCCATTACGATCGTCATGCATCCAATATCAGAATAACGTCAAACACAGAAGTGGCCACGAGCACGCTCAACTTAATTTCTTCCTACACTTTCTCCACTAACTGCCCACTACAGGAAGTTATTCCCACTTCCCCCATAACTCATGCATGATCTCTGGAAGTTGAGAAATTAAATATCTCCTATAAATAAGCCTTAGATTCACAGTGTGAAGCGGGGCTTCGACGTATCGAAGTGCTGCCAAAATTTCCATTGAAGCCGAATTTAAATTCTAGCATTGTTTTCCCGTTTTCCTTTCCTTTTATTTTCATTTGTACTGCTTTATTTCCTTCCTGTACGTTTACTTCTCACCAAGGTAGAATCCTGTCGACATTGTGGAGGACTACTCGAGGATCCGAGATCAGTACGATTTACAGGTTTTTATTAATTGAATATTTATTTTGTTTCCGTCATAATGCATATTTTATTATTGTGTTGTTAATATTTATTTCCGTTTGCATTAATTATCATGTCTAGCTAAATTAGTTTTATCGGTATGTAATTGAGTTAGTAGGACGGGATTCGATAATACCTGGTGCACCTTCCCTTTTTACAAACAATCTTTCTGGCCATAGTTTTTAATCTAAATTTCTAAATAAACCTTCGTCACGATAGTGAGAAGCTATTTACGGTGGTTTTGCCATGAGAGTGGGAAACCGTATTAAGGATCGAGTCGGCACGTGAAAGCGTGGGGTTTGAACCAGATAGTAAAAACTAGGCATTGATTTTAAACACAGCAAAAGCGCTTTAAAAGAAATCAGAACTTACTTATTTTCAAAGTGTAATTTAAACCCCGAATGGGACTGCGAAAGCGTATATTCCGCCTTAGAATTATGACCCGAGTCAACAACCATCGTGAGGCAAAGGTGTTTAAACAAGTATTTTCTCCTGAAAAGTGTTTGCAAAGACTAAAAAGCATCGACGACCTGTCGAATCCCCGAAAACTAAAGCATTACATACCGATATCCCTTTACCGCTTTTCCTTGAACCAAAAACCTTAATTTCCTTTAAATTAAATTTCATTTGCATTTAACTTTCCTAATTCCATTAGCCTTAGCTTTACGTCGTAACAATAGATAACGGTAGGTTGACATTGGTCTCTGTGGGTTCGACAAATCTTTTATATTACTTCGATATTTCTGTGCACTTGCAGAGCATCAAGTTTTTGGCGTCGTTGCCGGGGACCAACAGTCAATATTGTGATTCTGTTGTTGCATAGTATAGTCTAAGGCACTCTTATCTCAATTACTATGTATAACCCAAATTTCCCTTATAACTACCACCCCCAATATTTTGAGGAACCACAAGATCCACTTAAATCTGACCTCGAAATATTATTGGAGGATTTCAATACGACGCAATCTCATCCAAATTCCCTCTACAATTACCACTCCCAATATTATGAGGAACCACAAGATTTCGGTATATCCAACCTCGAACTATTACTAGAAGAACTCGATGAGACGTTTACTCACTCTAGGATAGAATCTATGATGGAGCGCTTTGTGGAGACACAAACTCTCCAAAATGAAGATTTTAGAAAACAACATCTCCAAATTAATGAAAATCTTAAGCAAATAAGAATTATGGTTGATTCCTTCGCGATTCACAGCGAGGCTTTGGAGAGTCGAACCTCCATGCTTACACAAACACCTCTAGGACCCTTCCCAGAGAGACATGTGGATGTTGTAACAACTAGTAGTGAAGAACAAATAGAAAATCCTAGGGAGAGTGACAATGAGTCTGAGGAGAGTTTTGGTGAGAAAAGCATACATATTGAGAAGAATCCACCGACACCACCCGAAAGGGAGGTTGTTGAAGAGGTAGAGAAGGAAGCACCTATTGTTGCTCCTCTTCCCTATACCCCACCTATTTATTTCCCACAAAAGGTTATGGAAACTAAGGTAGACTCCCAATCCAACACATATGTGGAGGTATTGGAAAATATCCACACTAATGCACCTTTCACTAAGGTCCTTCATAAAAAAAAGAAAACTTAAGGACCATGAAACTAGGGTCATCATTATTGTTAAAAGGGTGAGATTAACTTTTGAGATGGTGGATGAAATAACTAAGCCCAAATTTGAAAAACTGTTACTCAGGATAGATCCAGAACCTCCACCACAAGTTCAAAACAATGAACCACCCTACAGAAGAAAGAAAAAAAAAAGGTGAAGGATATGAGCGATGGCTTGATAAATGGCCATGGAAACCGAAGACTATTCAAAGTTCGATCGAGGAACCATTCTCGAAAGAACCACCATGAGTACCCCACTCCTTAGTCGTCGAGCTATCGACGTTAAATAAAGTGTTGCGTGGGAGGCAACCCATGAAGTTTTTATTTTATGTTTCTATGTTTGTTTGTTTGAATTTGCAGAAAATAAGGAAATGCACTCCATGTCACGTCTCGGCCACATCTAGGCGAAAATTCTCTAGATAATGATCCAGGAGATGAGTTGGTGCCCATAGACATTCCTACGAATGTCGCTGCTGGTGGTCACACCGATGATGAGTATGATAGGAGAGAGCATGTCCTTCCCAATTACACAAACGAAGGTATCTCAAAATTCCCGCTGCCGAAGTAGAAGTGATCAACAAAGACATGGACATCAAGAGCAGGATCATAGAGGATTTGGCACGCAGAAGCATTCATACAAGTTCTATCTTTCCTTTATCCACCTTTTATTAAAACATTGAGGACAATGTTTGGTTTAAGTATGGGGGAGGAAGTCTACCGCTTTTATTTTATCGCTTTTTAGTTTGATTTATTGCTTTATTTCATACTTCTAGGAATTTTATCTATTTGTAATGTTATGTCAAAATCTTTGCATGTGCTGTCGAGTCTTTATGCGTGGTTTTCACTTGTTATTCAATTTCCCCATAATTTCAAATTTTCAAAATTTTAACCACCGACAATTTTCGCTTCGATTCATGACATGGTACTCTGAGAGTATATAGCCTGTTCAGGCTATGTTAGAAAAACTTTAGAAAGTTTTTATAAAATTGGTATCATCCTGACACCCTTAACCCCCTAAATATGCAAAATCAATTTGAGTACCCATTATGCCGAAACCTTAAAGCTCCAGTTTCTTTTAGTAATCCCTAAGTAGTTTATTTAAGCAGTCAGCACCATCCTAAACACACTAAGTAAGAAACTGATGCAAATAAGTGTATGATCTCTGGTTTAAAATGAGAAATTAAGAAAGAAAAAAATTATGAATAAAAAGACATGTTCCTTCTAAGTTAGGTGCTCCTCACCCGATCACTTAGCCCAACGGTACAAACTCTTTAAGTTCAATCGATGCGTAAGCATATTTGCAGAGAAAAATGAAATAACAATGAGATCATAGTCACTAACAGGTTTACTTGCCATGAATGTGTATGGATAACGGGCTTAATGTGATTGCACTAGAATGAAATGGGGTGAAAGAAAGCATGAGATATAGATCGAGTTATAATGGAATGATTCAGGTTGGTCTGCATAAGTAGGGAGTTTTTGAAATTGTGTCGTTACGGTATCCTTGGTATTGATATTTAGTACCTATTGATCTAACATTAGCCTAGCAGCCACGTATGATTAGAGTCTCATCGTGTCTTTGTTTTAAATTATGCTTACTTCTTTTTACCGTGTTGGTTGATTGCTTGAGGACAAGCAATGGTTTAAGTGTGGGGGTATTTGATAACGCGAAATTATATACTATAATTGCCATGTTTTTCATCTGTTAACTGTATGGTTTCACCCTGATTCCGGATTATTCCGCGTATTTCTTAAGTGTTTTTGCAGGTATACGATGCTCACACTCAAAACAAGCAAGACGTAGAAAACTCACAAGAAGAAGACATAAAATGGGGGGAAAAGTCAGAAAGTAGCAGAGAAGACAGATTTTTGTGAGTGTGACGCTCGTCACAGCTCTATGACGCCCGTCACGGCCATCACGGTCGTCACGCTCCATTATGCTCGTCACGTGTAACACGTTCGTTACAGCTCCATTATAGTCGTCATGCATCCAATATCAGAATAACGTCAAACACAGAAGTGGCCACGAGGACGCTCAACTTAATTTCGTCCTACACTTTCTCCACTAACTGCCCACTACAGGAAGTTAATCCCACTTCCCCCATAACTCATGCATGATCTCTGGAAGTTGAGAAATTAAATATCTCCTATAATAAGCCTTAGATTCACAGAGTGAATGGGGGCTTCGACGTATCGAAGTGCTGCCGAAATTTCCATTGAAGCCGAATTTAAATTCTAGCATTATTTTCCTGTTTTCCTTTCCTTTTATTTTCATTTGTACCGCTTTATTTCCTTCCTGTACCTTTACTTCTCGCCAAGGTAGAATCCTGCTGACATTGTGGAGGACTACTCGAGGATCCGAGATCAGTACGATTTACAGGTTTTTATTAATTGAATATTTCTTTTGTTTCCGTCATAATTCATATTTTATTATTGTGTTGTTTATGTTTATTTCTGTTTGTATTAATTATCATGTCTAGCTAAATTAGTTTTATCGGTATGTAATCGAATTAGTAGGACGGGATTCAATAATACCCGGTGCACCTTCCCTTTTTACAAACAATCTTTCTGGCCGTAGTTTTTAACCTAAATTTCTAAATAAACCTTCGTCACGACAGTGAGAAGCTATTTACGGTGGTTTTGCCATGAGAGTGGGAAACCATATTAAGGATCGAGCCGGCACGTGAGAGCGTGGGGTTTGAAAGTAAAAACTAGGCATTGATTTTAAACACAGTGAAAGCGCTTTAAAAGAAATCAGAACTTACTTATTTTCAAAGAGTAATTTTAACCCCGAATGGGACTGCGAGAGCGTACATTCCGCCTTAGAATTATGACCCGAGTCAACAACCATCGTGAGGCAAAGGTCTTTAAATGAGTATTTTCTCCTGGAAAGTGTTTGCAAAGAGTAAAAAGCACCGGCGACCTGTCGAATCCCCGAAAACTAAAGCATTACATATCGATATCCCTTTACCGCTCTTCCTTAAACTGATAACCTTTATTTTCCTTTAAATTTAATTTCACTCGCATTTAAATTTCCTAATTCTATTAGCCTTACCTTTACGCCGCGACAATAGATAACGGTAGGTTGACATTGGTCTCTGTGGATTTGACAAATCTTTTATATTACTTTGATATTTCCGTGCACTTGCGGACGCATCAAGGTTTAACCCCGACAAGTGCACCTTCGGTGTGCGAGCAAGGAAGTTCCTCGACTTCTACCTAACGGAATGAGGAATAGAATCCAACCTAAACAAGTGTCGAGCCTTCTCTGAGTTTGCCACTCCAAACACAAAGAGGTCCATCCAGTCACTAAACGAGATGCTCGCGTCCTTGTCGCAATTCGTCGCCAAGTCCGCACAACACGCCCTCCTCTTTTTTAAAATGTTGCGAAATGAGGCCACGTTAGAATGGATAGAGGAATGAGAGCAGGCTCTCCGTCATCTCAAACAGGTCCTCTCGGAGCCACCGATGCTATCAAGACCAGAGGTTGGGGAAACTTTATACTTATATCTCGTCGTCGCCACAGAGGCCGTCAGCGCAGCGCTGATCCGCAAAACGCCAGAAGGGCAGAAGCCAATATACTTCATGAGCAAAGCTCTCCAAGGGCCCGAGCCCAGGTACCAGCAGATCGAGAATGTCGCCTTGGCCCTCATAAACGTGTCCAGGAGGTTTCTCCATTCGTGGTTGAAGACAAACTATACAAGAGAGGATTCTCCATTCCCCTCCTCAAGTGCGTCGATAAATCCTAGGTGTCGGGCATACTCCAAGAGATCCACGAGGGTATCAACGTCCAACACTTAGGCGGGAGAGCACTTTCCCTCAAGGCATTACGCGCAGGGTACTATTGGCCCACCATACATCAGGATACAAAAGAACATGTCAAGAAGTGCAACAGATGCCAACGGCACGGGGACATGCACCTCGCCTCACCTAGCAAGCTGAAAACGCTCTCCTCATCATGGTCATTCACCTGGTGGGGAATGGACATCCTCAGACCCTTCACCATTGAATCCTATCAAAATAAATATTTGATAGTCGGCGTGAATTACTTCACCAAGTGGATAGAAGCCGAAGCTCTAGCCAAAATCACGGCCTAAAACATACTATGATTCTACAAATGAAACATACTTGTCCGGTTTGGCATGCCCCAGGCCATAGTCACCGACAACATGACGCAATTCACCGACAAGAACTTCTAGGACTTCGTCGCCAGACTAGGCACGAAACAGCACTTCACGTCGGTCGAACACCCACAGACAAACGGGCAAGCTGAGGTAGCAAACATATTGATTCTGCGTAGGCTGAAGCGTATGCTAGGAGATGCCAAGAAAGGATGGGTTGAGGAGCTACACAATGTCCTCTGCGCTTACAGGATCACTCCACACTCCACGACCAGAGAAACCCCTTTTCGACTGACCTACGGGATAGAAGCGATGATCCCTGTCGAGATAAGAGAGCCCTCTAGGAGAACGGAATCCCCCTTGCCCGAGGAGGTAAACAACGAGGCGCTCAGGGAAGAACTCGACCTAGTCGAGGAGATCAGGTCGGGATAATCCCTTCAAGAAGCTTCCCCGAAATAAAGGATAACTTTACGCCATAACAACAAAGTCATCAGGCGCGAATTCCAAACAGGCATCCTGGTCTTGCAGGGAAAGTAAAAGGACTCACGCAAAGGCAAGCTCGCTGCAAACTAGGAAGGCCCTTAGCGCATCCAGGACAAGACAGGCAATGGGGCCTACTACCTCGAAAACCTACAAGGGGACAAACATGCTCGACCATGAAATGCAGAAAAACTTAAACAGTATTACAGTTAAACACTACCCGCAACCCATCGATGTCACGACACAGGGGCGCAACACGGTGCCACCGTGACTCCTAATTTTAAAAACAAAAAGACAAGAGTCATCCCTTTGGGTGTGCGGGCACGGTGTCGCTACTGCGAAAATCGGCGCCGGCAATACAGAAGAGTCGCCACCGTGCGTTATTTATCCCAAACGGAGGGAAAGGAAACGCTCGAAGTAAACCTCGCAAAAACACGGGAAAGGTATGGTCATCGCAACCAAAACCTGGATTCGGGAGTCGGTTACGTAAGGGGAAGGTATTAGCACCCCTCACGTCCATCGTACTCGATGGGATCCATGCTTTCTTGGTTTGTACGGATTACACTTCTATCTAAACTAGAGGATGAGGTCTGAAAAGAAAAGAAAACATGACTCGGCAAAGCATCGCAATTTATGCCTACGTATTCCCGGCTGGAACGAGAAATCAGAGTCAACGTAGTTCGCCTAACTACGGGGGAGGATGGGTGAAGGTTGCTCGCTAGGATATCGCATCCTATGCCTACGTACTTCCACACAGCATGGAAGATCAGAGCAAACGTTAGTTCGGGCTACGCACGACACAAGCTGTTCAAGTGTCTTTTATGAAAAATCTCACCTTAAACAAGGGTTTTCTTATTGCAAAAAGGTTGATGTTTGTTCAAATCTTTTGACGGAAGAAATGAATTCACTTTGTTATAACCTTTATTAATGTTTTTCCGCTGTTTTGAAGAAAGAAGAGATGACACTCTACAAATCCTAGGGTTAAAAAAGGGAATAAAATCTACCCTAATGTTATCATGCATGGGTTAAGACCTAATGTCTATCATGCTCCTTTCTTGCACAGAGAGAAACAGAGATCCTAAGGGAATAGGCGGAAACAGAAACAGCAGATATATACAATAAAGCAGTAAAATGCATGGATGCAACAATACAAGCGAGGCAAGGGAGTCCCACTCAACCTCAAACCTAGAAAACAATGGGCAAAAGTGAACAGAATTCACTTTCAACCCAGCAAGTTAAACAGCAAACAATACAGTCAGGGAAATTCACACAATACATCAAGAATTAAACAGCTAAAACTAAACAGCAAGGCAATCTTCATCAGCATCTGCAACCATCTTCAGGCTTCAAGCAAGCATCAGTCTTTTATTTTCAATCTCCCAATGGCTTTTCTTCAAGTCCTGACCTCCAAGCTGAGGAATCAATCACAAGAATGAACTGGGTGTTAAGCAATTAGTTGACCACCAAAGGTGGCAAACATACTGCTATCAACACATAGGATATTTTCTCTCAAGAGTTCTATATCTTAGACACTATCACCAAGCCTTCCAAAGGAAGGGGGTGAGTGTCTTAGAGAGACTCTGCATCACAGAGAAGGATGGAGGCAATCAAGACCTTCCATGTTTGTGAACCAAGTTTTCTACTCTAGAGCTCTGCCTAGATCCTAGATCCTATGGCCTTCAACAGCTGCCAGCAAGAGATACTCCTCATCACCTCTGGAAGTTGGTCTTCAGTCTCTGATCTTCAAATGGGCTTCATCAACACAGTCTTCAGCTCAAACCCCAAGTCCCAAACAAACCCAATACCCCACACAGACAAAAAGTAACCCTAAAGAGGGCACACCACACAGTCAATCAAATACAAGCAATATACTAGTAGCAGTAGGGGAATCCTAATATTTTCTAAGGGATTTATTATCTACCCATAACCCCTATAGTCCCATACCCCAAAATCAAATCAAAATTCCTAAAAGAAATGATTTATCTCACCTATGCTCACTTAAAACCCTAATTTTCATCACTCTAATCTCACCTAATCAAGTCATCTAAAATTAAGTTCTAAAATCATGAATTAAATCCTATATACAAGTTAAAGTCCTAAGTTAATCACCCTAAAAAGAATGAGTCCTAAATCTAAAGGGAACTATTAGAACTAAAATCAACAAAAACAAGTACTAAACTAAATCACTATTTACAAGAAAAATACACAAAAAATATTAAAACAAAATAAAATGCTATTCTTATTATTTATTATTTTTCTTAACAGAATCATGAAGCTACCACAAAAAGAACCAATTAAAAACAAGCTTTTTTCAATTTTTTATGATTTTTTAAAGGTGCTAGAAATATAAAAGAAAAATAAAATCACAAAAATGAAATAAATGGGATGGGGTGTCAGAAGCAGATGCACCTAGTTCATATTGCTGATGGGCCAGGGATGGGAGGTGCAAATAACAAAAGGCGCTAGGCCCAGCATGCATCAGAAATTGAATTAAAAAATAAAACGTGAACGGTGTATTTAGCAACAAATTCAAGTTAAAATCCATTGGGCTTCCATATGGGGGGTGGGGATAGAAATCTGATTCAGGGCCCATGGTTAGGTTTTTAGTGAAACGCATCATTTCACTATGGTCAATTCCCTCCGTTTTTCTTCTTTAAATCTCAGCCATTGGATTGGTGCTTCAGTCAAAAGTCCAAGCATGCATCTACGGCCCTCCTTCATCGTCCCCAAACGAAACCCTAGTTTCAGGAAAAACCCTCCACCATGCACACACTTTCATCCCTTCTGTTCTCACTCGATTGGCCATGAAACCCTAAACTATAAAGAGCAAAAATGCTCTACTCTCTCCCATGAACACGATGGTGCCACAAGTTTGGATTGAAACCAACCCTAGAATGAAACCCGATAACCATAAGCTCCATGATCCACCAACTGCACTCATGAGGGAACTTCACCATTCTTACAAATCTTGGCCCTAGGATGATTCTTATGTTATACTGATCCTAACATGCTAACAGCTTTGGATTAAAACTACTAACCTAAGATTTCTTGATCCCTAAAGTTTCAACACCATATTCTCAAACTCCATGGATGGCACTCAAACTTTCTTTATTCAATCCTCTAACCTAACCTAACAATTCTAACCTAACAAACTAAGCTAACAATGCATAATTATGGAGATAGAAGAGAAAATGCATACCTGCAATTCTTGTTGGAACAGATGGGAAATAGTTTGATTCAGCCCTTGCAAGCTTTCACCAATGGTCCTTAGATGATGCTATGCTTTCTGTTTGCAAAAAGTTGGAAGAAGAGTGCTTGGATGAAGAGATTCGAATCTGATATGCTTCTTGCAATTTCAAACCCTAACTCCTCAATCTTCCATGGATGGCTCTCTAATTCAGCATGTATGCACTCAAGAGCTTCAATGGATTGTGGATGAAGAAAAAAGATGAACAGATTTGGTGTTGAATATAGATTTTCACACTTTCTTACAATGGAAGCAACAATGGAATTCTCTCTCTTCTCTCCCTCTTTTCACCAACCTTTTGCACTAATGGATTCAATTCAATATATAGAGGATGATGGACAGATCTAGAAGTTTCTAGATTGATCTTAGAGGATTCTAGAATGTGGTGGAAAGTTATGGAAGTTCTCATGTGATGACATATTGAACCACCTCATATCATGCTTGCATCCCTTCAAATTTGTGTTAAAATCTCCTTTCATGAGATATGGAGAGTGTATGTGTGAAAAAACAAGCATTTCCTTGCCTTGTGTGAAGTTTTCCATATTTGCCTTATTATGCAAGTAACAAAAATACAAAGCAAGTCCAAAATTTAACCCCTAACTCAAAAAAGTGGCTGAACCAATGTCTTTAAAATGATGTTTGGATTCAATTTGGTATATTGGATGACCCATTTTGGATTTGTAGATCTCTCAAACCATTTTCCAACTTGAACTTTTTCAAGTTATATGCCTTTTTTAAGTCATTTTTCACCAACTTTTATCAAATCTTGTTCTATGCATTTACAAACTTCCATGACCTCTTTTATAGACTTAAAATGACATTTTGAGCAACTTTTATGTTGTGAAGTTTTCCATTTGAAGCTTCCTTGTATGAGTTTTAGGCATAGGCTAAGAATGACCTGTAATTCTCAAATGACCAAAATACCCTTTGCTTGCCAAGACCATAAGTAGAGTTCCTCAAATCATATGAAGGCATACCATACCTTTCTAGAAATCTAAGACAATAAGGAACAACTCTCATGTTGGCCAGAAATCAATTTGAAAACTCCTTGAAGGTCAAAATTAGCTTGGAAGACAGACAACTTTTCACAGACAAGTTTCAGTGTCCTCAGATGACCAGTAACTTGCAAGAGCTATAACTTGAGTTCTATAAATCATCTTGATGACTTCCACCACTCAAATTAAAGCTATGAAGATACTCTACAAGTTTCATGTGGACCAGAAATTCATATGAAGCTTTCATCTTAAGTTACACTGCTTTGAAGTTTGACCTAAATCAGGGGATTTTACACTAAAACCCTAATTTGGCAACTCCATTTCTCCTTGATTCCTTCTGATTTTTCTTTAGCACAACACCATATCCATATCCATATAGCAAATAATGAATCCCACATTCTTCAAATGATTCTTGATGCCTTTCAAAACACTTCTTTGACCTAGGGTTGACCTAGTGTTGACCCAGATAAAACCCTAGTTGACTGACTTCAACTGAAGCTCTTGCAATCATTCCAATGACTTGGTTACTCCTCAAAAATGATCATCTAGGCTCTTCATAACATCCATACACCCTCCATACTCTTGGCTCATAGCTCATACACCCTCTGATGATCCCCCAAACATCCTCAAGATAGGAGAGAACTCTCTGATCAACCTGTCAACTCTTCAAAGCTCAAATTCTTCCCTGATGACCTGAGTAGTCTTGAATATGAATAAAACCCTTGGATATGCCTCTTAAGACAAGAATAGCACTTGATCCCCTGATTAAGATGGCTTGCTTAGGCTATGCAATGCAGATGAATACCCTATGTACATGATGCTAATGCAGATGACTATGCAATTGAAACATAAACCTAGGTTAGAAAAGGTTGGGCAAATTTTGGGGTGCAACAGCTGCCCCTATTCAAGCGGCTTGGACCCGACTGGATGAAGAGCGTGCAGCCTTCAGACATTCGAGGTACGAGACGGTTGAATACGAAAGAACCCGGAAATTTGCCAACCGCAAAAATAAATTGTGAATACGACTACTGCTTGGGAAAACCCTTCGGGGAAATGACTTCTGTTATCACGGCAACAACTAGCCATCCATCTGTCAATCTGTTCTGTAAAATAATCTGATATTGTCCGCAGACCACTCCATTTCGAAGAAATGAGCATACACCAAACAACGAGCAATTGTTGATATCACTTATCAACCTCTGTTGATCTCACTCATCAACCGAGCCCACGCTAACCAGCGGGAGAATATTGACTTCACTTGTCATGTTGACTTCACTGATCAACCTTTCGTATCTCGAAGAAACGAGCAAACGCTTAACCAAGCGAGACAATGTTCGAAGACATGAACAACCGACTCTGCGGGGGAATGAGAAACTTAACTAAGTAACTCTGAAGCCAATTCTGACGACTGCCGTCAAACACCTGCTGGGGAATTTGGGAACTTAACCAAGCACCCTTGTCGAAAAACCTTGTTGAAAAATAAGAGGAATTTAACCAAACAACTCCTGTAGCAAGCTCCCTGCTGGGGACCATGAGAGACTTAACCAAGTAACTCACTAACGTAACATCCTGCTGGAGAACATAACTCTGCTGAGGGAACTACGGATAACGACCCACAAACTGCATTACCGTCTTCTAATGCTGATTCCGCAGCATCTTGAGCAAGACTCAGATGGGAGAATACAAGTAACTTAACCAAGCGACTTGTCAAAGAATACCCTGCCGGGGACTACGAGGAACTTAACCAAGTATCTCATTGAAGACCACCCCGCTGGGGATTACGTCTCTACTGGGGTAACTGTGGGTAACCACCCAAAATCTGTATCATGCTACTTCCACAGCACTCTGAGAAAGGACTCGGCTGGGGAGAAAGAGAAGTGCTTGACCAAGCAATTCTGTTAGGGAAATATGCCATGACGAACACGATCACTGCGTGTCTGGCACAACAACCCTCTGTAATAAGATGAACACGATCACTGTGTATTCTACACCAATATGATGGACACGATCACTGCGTATTCTACACCACAACCCTCTTGACAGGAGAAAACACGATCACTGCGCGCTGGCGTTGCAAACAAAATCACATAATGGAACAAACACGATCACTGCATGTTGCGTTACAACCAAAATCACATCGACCATAAATCCAACCAGATGAGGTGAACACGATCACTGCGTGCCAAACGGAATAAATTCACATAGAAGAGGCGAACACGTTCACTGCGTACTTCAACCACCCCTATGATGAACACGATCACTGCGTGTGCTGCAATAGGACGAATACAACCACTGCGCATCTCGACCGACAAACCCCCAAAATGATGTCAACACGATCACTGCGTGTGCCACAAAACCAACCCATGTAATAGGACGAATACGATTACTGCGTATGCCGACCCATGTAATAGGACGAATACGATTACTGCGTATGCCGACCAACAAAACCAACTGATACGATAGCCACGATCACTGCGTGCCCCGCGTCACAAGTTCCCATGGTACTATCAACACGATCACTGCATGCTATACGAATACGATCACTACGTATCTTGAACACGATCACTGCGTGTTTGAACATGATCACTGCGTGTTCTGAGCCACGATCCTCTTGACTGGAGGAAACACGATCACTGCGTGCTGTGTGTCTCAACTAACCCACATAACTGGACGAATACGATCACTGCATATTCTAACCATACATAGGGTGAACGCGATCACTGCGCGCTTCATGTCACGGCCCTCTTGACTGGAGGAAACACGATCATTGCGTGCCTTGACACAACTTCAAACATGGGACGAATACGAACACTGCGTACTCCGGCCACCAACAACCAGATGAACACGATCCCTGCGTGTCTCGATTGCAAATCCGAATAATGCTAGTAACACGATCACTGCGTGCTACGTAACAGGATGAATACGATCACTGCGTATCTCGACCAACAACATCACCTGATACGACGAACACGATCACTGCGTGCTTCGTATCGCAAATAGAACCAACACGATCACTGCGTGTCTTGAACAATAAACCCCCGAGATAGTACCAACACGATCACTGCGTGCCGTACAGAACAATCTTCTTTGATCGGGACGAACACGATCACTGCGCAATTCGACCACAAATACACATACCAAGATCAACACGATCACTGCGTGTCCTACGACATGAACCCCATGGATGGTACAACTACGATCACTGCGTACTTGGGCCACAAATCAACATCTCAAAATCAACACGATCACTGCGTGCCTGACAACATGAACCCCATAGATGGTACAAAATACGATCACTGCATACTTTGACCACAAAACCCACATCTTCCTGAAACCACGATTTCTCTTATCGGCAGGGAACAAACATATCTGAAACTGAAGAGGTAACCACCTGGCTTACGTTTCAAAAATGCACGTCTAATAATGACCTAATGCTTCCATACAGCATGGAAATGCTACGTACTCATGTGGAGTGCAAATGCTCATGATGCATGCTTATGCGAAGAGTTGCTTCAGCAAAATAAATGCTGAAGACACACTGGACCCGCCGGGGATGACCGGAATACTACCGATACGCTTCCAACAAAATAAATGTTGGAAAGATGAACTAACTCCGCTGGGGATAACCATCCTGCCAGGAAAGTAGCTCACGAACTCAAAACTCCAAAATTTGCTGAGGGCGATCCTCCTGACGAGGAAGAGCGACTTGCTGGGGAAAGAAAGGACAATCATGCTTGGAAAAACTCCTTTCAGCAACTCCAACCACCTGATCACACTCTGTGGGGAACCTCTCCTGCTATCACTGAGTTGGGGAAATCATCCCGCTGTCACTGAGCTAGGGACTAACCGGTGTGCTCTGATTCACACTACACAGGAAACTCTTTGGGAAATTAATCACATTTGTCTTGACCTTCGCTGAGGAGGACTCGGCTCTGCTTGACAAGCCACTTCTGAACTGACGATACATTGATCTTTTCCTTTGACACAATCTCCGGTCTCCTAGGGAGACAAAATTCAATCTTGCCTGGGGTGACTTCACTGGGGAAGACACAACATTCAACCTCTGGAGCGGGTACCAGCCTGCCATGGACTCTGGCAGGGAACTTTGCGAGCCTTTGAATACCTGCAAAAGTCAACAAGCAAACACAAGGCAATCCATGCAAAAAAGAAACATCTTGGTAGTCACCCACGACAACCATTCAGGTAATTTTTGGTTTTAACAACCATCGGCCGAGGCCCGCCTGGTTACACGCATGTAAGTTTATCAAAACATCGGCGTTTTTTACAAACAAAACTGTAAAAATTAAAACCAAAGTCACACACTACGCTGAATAAAACACTTTATTGATAATGGCCTGAGAATAGGCAAGATTTGTACATCAGATGCAACTCCTGAAAAGAGGTAGTCACACATAAACAAAATGCAGAAGTATACAAGATAAAATTTGTACACATGTCGGCAACGTGCTACAGACGAACACCATGAACCGATCCTCCTATGACTCGTCGGACTCTGACGCTTTCCGGATCTCTGTCTTCGGAAGAAATTGCTTTGGATAATTGACCCCCAGATGCTCCAAACCGCTAAACCACCAAACTTGGACCGCAGTCATTTGCTTCTCAAATCCCTAACTTTGCGTGAATCGCCCTTTGCGGGTTTTCGATTCACCGGGATACCCCTTTTTGCCGAAGCCGCCCAGTGTAGGTTTTCGACTTCGCGGGTGTACATTTTTTTTCAATTTGTTGCGGTGAAATTTGGATGTCAAGCTATTGATTAACTTGAATCTTAATTCATTTACAACCGGTCTTTGATTTATCCGAAGGAAAGGTTAAAGAAAGGAAAAACCTAAAAGGGAGAGATCTAAGGTTCGGGGGTTGGTTAAATTTAGGGAAGGTATTAGCACCCTAAACTTCCGTAGTACTCTACGGGAACCTTTTGTTTTTTTTTATTTATTTCATTAATTATTTTACTTTAGGGTATATACAAAGGATTGAAAATTAAAAAAGACCTAGGGGTTAATTCTAAGCTTACTCGGCAAGACATTGCATCTTGTGCCTACATATCCTTACGGGAATGGAATCAGAGTAACTGTAGTTCCCCTCAAAAGGGAGGTTAGAAACGTCTTGACTGTGGCCAAGGTTTCAAGGGGAATAAACGCATCTTAAGGACACGCTTACATGGAGTCTTAAACTCCGATCTCTATGTTATAAATTGTTAAGTGCATTAGGGTTAGGTTAGGGATTCCGCGGCGGGAAACCCTAAAATGAGTGCGGCGACTCTTTGACCTAAAGCTAGGGGTAGTTTGTAATTTTGTCCATGGCGAGACATTTGTGAAAAGTTAGGGTTTGAAGTTTTGAGGACTATTGGCGTGGCGGCCAAACGGCTAGACCTAATCCTTCGGAGGAATGCAATGGGACAAATTAACGATGCAAATGCGCGAATTTAAACCATACAAACAGCAGAAATTAAAGTGCGGAAAGGTAAACGCGATAATTTGTTCGCGGAAGTTACAAATGAGAAACAGATACAATTATAATACAACTTGAATTGAAAAACACATTAAAATAGCTAATAGCAACGTAACAAGCTGCACATTGAATACACAACGTTAGTAGACAGAGTCAGACAGTAATCAGACGAGTTATGAAACGGAAGTGCGAAAGTTATAGATATTCTTTGTTGTTTATTTGTGATATATAAAAAGCTTTTGATTTAAGTAAAAAAGAGGTTTTAATATTATTAAAACTTTTCAAAAATAGTCTTAATTTAATTATCTAACAAAAGGTTTTATTTTAAAAAAAAAGGTTTAATGTTATTATTATATATTTTTTTTTTAAAAACGGTTCTAGTTATTATTTTTAAAAAAGATTTTAGTTATTATTTTAAATTTATCTAAAAAAAAAGTTTTTCTTAAAAATAATAGGTTTTCATATTAATTTGGAAAAGATGTTAATGTTATTTATTTTAAAAAAACAGATTTTTATATTATAACAAGTTTTAATAAATTAATGATAATAATAATAATAATAGTAATAATAATAATAATAATAATAATAATAAATAATGATAATAATAATAATAAATAATGATAATAATAATAATACTAATAATAATAATAATAATAAATAATGATAATAATAATACTAATAATAATAATAAAGCAATAATGAATTTTAAATGTGCCAAATAACCCAACAATGTTGCTAACGCAGAAATGCGCTCAGCGCAACCAGATCTAAATCGGACGAAACAAAATTTATCGCAAAGAAAAAGAAATTAAGCAAAAAAACAGTATTATTGCTCACGCAAAAATGCGATCATCGCAACCAGATCGAACTAACACAAATGTCACGCGTCATGCACACAAATGTGCAAACATCGTATCGATATAATTCGATCAAAAATTAATCTTATATATATATATATAAACTCTAACAATTTAAAAATTATAAATATATAAATGTAACAGTAATAGATAAAGAAAAAGAAATAACGGTAATAGATGAAGAAAAAAAAATAACGGTAAAAGATGGAGAAAAAGAAACAACAGTAATAGATGAAGGAAAAGAAATAACGGTAAACGATGAAGAAAAAGAAACAACAGTAATAGATGAAGGAAAAGAAATAACGGTAAACGGCACTCACTCCTCTTAGGTTTTTTTTTCCCCTTTTTCAACAAGGCAACACATGTATATATAGGGAACAAATTAGGGTTAACACCAAATTGTCAATAATGTCCCTAAAACCCATTTTAAAGCCCAAACTAAATAATTAGTTAAGAAAAAATAAAATTTAAATAATTTAAAATAATTAAAATAAACTTAAAATAAAAATTAATAATCCTATTGATTCCTAAAATCAAAAATATTATAAAAAGAACAAAATTTTTTTTAATATTTTTTATTTTATGATTTTTTGGATATTTTTATGAATAATTTAGAAAAAAGTGAAAAAAAAAATATTTTAAAAAATGATTTAATTAAAATACGAAAATAATAATTAAATAATAATAAAAAACTATTTTTGTTATTTTTTAATGAGAGATAGAAACATTTAGAGTAAAAATAATAAAAAACAAAAAGTGACTAAGGTGAGATTCGAACTCTCAACCTCTCACACTCACAACTCATTACACATGTCCTCTTGCCAATTGTGCCATTTTTACTTTTTAGAAAAAAAATACATGTCATATGATATTTACCTGCAAAAAGTCAAACGACTACACAAATTTGTTAGTAATTGATTAAATGCAATGAAATGCGACGACAAATCTTAGGGCAAAATTTGGGGTATTACAGTTGCCCCTATTTAAATAACTTCACCGGGTGATTCGAGCAACGGAGACTCGAGAAATCGTGGTGGAGGGATTTAAATACAGATAACCAAAAATTTTGCCTTTAGACGCAGTGCTATGCAATGATATGGACAAAACAAAACGAACTATAATGCTAAATATAATATGAATCTGATATGATGCGTATGATGGAAATGACAAATGCACGGATACAGACGAAACAACGTCACAGGGGACGACCCACCGAGGAATTGCACTAGGGAAGAAGACATGTCATATCTGGAAGAACGTCGGGTAGACACGACACAGAATTGTTGATAGGTGCCAAGTAAATTAGAAATTGTCCACAAGGTAAGACGCGGGTAAAACACGAGCTCAGGAGAAAAACGCAAATGGGGATAAAACACCCATGATGCCAAGTAAATAAATTTTGCCCACAAGGTAAGACGCGAGTAAAACACGACCTCAGGGAGAAAAAAAAGCAAATGGGGGTAAAACACCATGATGTTAGGTAAACCCAAGAATATCTGGTAAACGGGAAATAAAACACCCGGGATAAAGGTACATGGGGGATAAAACACCCAAGGATAGAAGGTAAGTGGGGAGTAAAGCACCCAAGATAGACATGTAAATGGGGAGTAAAGCACCCAGGATAGAAATGTAAATGGGGAGTAAAGCACCCAAGATAAAAATGTAAATGGGGAGTAAAGCACCCAAGATAAAAATGTAAATGGGGAGTAAAGCACCCAAGATAGAAATGTAAATGGGGAGTAAAGCACCCAAGCTAGAAATGTAAATGGGGAGTAAAGCACCCAAGATAGAAATGTAAATGGGGAGTAAAGCACCCAAGATAGAAATGTAAATGGGGAATAAAGCACCCAAGATGTGCACATGTATAGGAATTATGCTATGACATATGATCAAATGCAAATGCAGACGTCGACGACAAGACTCGACTCTTTCTGTAAGATGACAAAACTGGAGGACTGATTCCTCAACACGGAGATCACTGTCATTCTGTTAAACTGTATCAAGTTGATAGTCACTGTAGGAATGATGAATAACTGCTTGGGGATTATGCAAGTAAACTGCCCCAGGTCAAATGAATTGATAATTGCTTCAGCTGTCTGATTCGTGGAATCGACTGTTTTGCTGTATCCTCGGAGGGCTTGCCCCAGTCTGAGTCTTGAACAATTCTCTGGATAAACCAAATCTGAGAAGATATTGCCTTGAACAAATCTTGAACTGATTCTTTGACAGGATGTAAAAGGAACTTGCCCCTGATAAGATCACTTGACCAAGTTTCTCATTGTTTGAAAATTCCTTAGAGGAAAGCCAGTTTGCAAACAAAAATATTCATACAAACATGGTAATGCAAAGTTCATGCGATTTTTGAAAAATTATTTTTGAAAGATGGAAAATACATGAGTCGTTAGTCAGAACACAACGGTTCAAGACGCTCAAAGTTTAAAACAAAGGTGTACTGCCAAAATAAATGATTCACAAAGATCTTTAGGAGTCAGGTTACGCAACCTTGTTGTAGTATACTTTCAAAATAACCTTGTTTCAGTTAGGTCTTTTGAGGGTTGTAACGTGGCCTGGTTCACGGTTTATGAAACAAAAGATAAAGGCTCAAAATTTATTTGTACCCACCCAATCTACGTGATGATCTTCAGTCCTATGCTCAGTTAACTCATACTATGCATTCAGGTTCCCATAAGTTAGGGATTTCATTGATCGTAGCAATGATGACTCAGAAGTCAAAGGGACCTATGAAAAGGCAGACACTACTCCCCTATAACATTTGATTGTTTTGACATTGAGGATTTTCAAGATAAGGATTTAAAAATCTCTTTGTATTATCCCTAAATTTTGCTTGAACTGTTTATTTTAGAGTTTACAGTCAGCGGGATGCCCCAGTTTTGCCTAAGTCTCCTTCATAGGTTTTGACTTAGCGGGCTTCTTTTGATTTTTTTATATTATTTTTTTGTGTGAAGGAAAGTGACTGTTTGATTTTAATGATTACCGTGAACCATCATCGACCTTTTGATTAGAAAACATCTTCGACACTTATTTGACGTGTGCGAAGGAAAATTTGTTAATGAAAGGTGTATCGTATGAACACACAACCAAGTTAACTGAGAACTACCCATCCCAAGGTTAAAATTTGTGGGTTTTTTGTAACGAAAGAAACTCCAACTTCTAGGCTCGAAGGGGGTAACGAGGGATTAACTTCCTTATTTCTCCAGTGTTTGGGAATTGAAACAATGCCTTACATCGTCCACAAGGTTTGATTAAAAGCATACTGAGAGCAATTATGGGTATAATGTTTTCATCATCCTCCCTCCAATCTTAGCATATCAAAATTTTGGACAAGAAGTAAACATTTGAAAAATAAAGCATAAAGATGCAAATAAATGGACGGAAATGAATTGAATCAAAAGTCGCAATGCTTATTTCATTAATGAAAGTACAAACATAATTAAAAGCAAACAACTTAAACAAAATAAGGAAAGTGCAAACAACGAGAAACAAAAGGCCTAGTGACAAAACTTCATTTCTGATGTACTGGCAAGGGATTTTTCTGAACATCCGGATGACTGTCTGTAAAATCAAGTATTCCAGTTCTAACCAATTCACATACTCTAGCCTTCAATGCAAAACAATGCTCCAAGTCATGGCCTGGGGCACCCTCATGGGAAGCACAATGGAGATCAGCCCTAAATCCAGCCGGAGGATTAAGAGGAGGTGGTAAAGCCTTTGTAGTAATCAGTCCTTGCCGGACTAAGTCAGGATATAGCTCTGTGTAAGTCATGAGAATAGGATCAAAGTGACTCCTGTTCCGTTTCTGGTCTGATATATGTGTCGAGGAATCAGCTTGATGACTCAAAGGTACACTAGAAGACGATAGGACCAAGAAGGAGAAACTGGGGGACAAATGCGATGCAAAAATGTGATGCTAATGCCATGTAATGGTTCCAAGAATTTCGACGGTCGATTGCAAATATTCCCTTTTAGGAAAGTTAAAAAGAACTTTTTTTTTACTCTAAAATGTAGGACCTTTTTGAATTTGCAAAGGACCGTTGAATTCCTTGAAACTAGAAATGATATGATGTTTTATGGATGCAAAGCACAAATACACACACAAAGGTCCTAGGTTAGAGGACCGCGAATGGAGTTAAGGTCTACCCTTCCCAAAAGGTAAGTACTATAGGTTAATTGTACCTGCAGAACCAGGGTTCTAAATCAGTGCCCAAAATCATCAGTCCATCCTTCGGATATTATCAACTTCCCAACTGACTTGAGGGTCGATAATATTCTCGAGAGAACCTCTTTTGAGTGTAGTATCGCGTAGAAACCATTGTAGGACTACTCCCACATAGTTCCCGCACTACATCCTATATAAGGCCAAGATGGTGTAAAGGTACTACGGTTCCCAGTATCACAGACTCCAATCGATAATGGTAAAAGTTTTCACGATTACACTCGATCAACCGAACCATTTTCGAAAGTGTCTCAACTGAGTGGTGATTCTCGAGTCAACTTAGTCGGGACTCACTCCCTATAAGCCTCGTCGAATATATCACCATCCTATAATAATGTCACTCAAGTCCGGGTGTAGGACTTATCTCACAACACAGTAACTCCCAAGCAGGTACCCTGAACAACGTATATACAAATGAGTAAAAATATTAATGAAACAAATATATGAAGAAAAATAAACAAGATAGGGATAACCCTCAAAAATTAGGACTCCCCAGTGAAGTCGCCATTTTCTGTTGCGGTGAAATTTGGATGTCAAGCTATTGATTAACTTGAATCTTAATTCATTTACAACCGGTCTTTGATTTATCCGAAGGAAAGGTTAAAGAAAGGAAAAACCTAAAAGGGAGAGATCTAAGGTTCGGGGGTTGGTTAAATTTAGGGAAGGTATTAGCACCCTAAACTTCCGTAGTACTCTACGGGAACCTTTTGTTTATTTTTTTTTATTTATTTCATTAATTATTTTGCTTTAGGGTATATACAAAGGATTGAAAATTAAAAAAGACCTAGGGGTTAATTCTAAGTTTACTCGGCAAGACATTGCATCTTGTGCCTACATATCCTTACGGGAATGGAATCAGAGTAACTGTAGTTCCCCTCAAAA
This sequence comes from Lathyrus sativus, assembly GCA_963859935.3. NCBI lineage: Eukaryota > Viridiplantae > Streptophyta > Magnoliopsida > Fabales > Fabaceae > Lathyrus > Lathyrus sativus. The sequence continues at coordinate 290,114,299 of OZ012739.1, read as the reverse complement.
GGGAGGTTAGAAACGTCTTGACTGTGGCCAAGGTTTCAAGGGGAATAAACGCATCTTAAGGACACGCTTACATGGAGTCTTAAACTCCGATCTCTATGTTATAAATTGTTAAGTGCATTAGGGTTAGGTTAGGGATTCCGCGGCGGGAAACCCTAAAATGAGTGCGGCGACTCTTTGACCTAAAGCTAGGGGTAGTTTTGTAATTTTGTCCACGGCGAGACATTTGTGAAAAGTTAGGGTTTGAAGTTTTGAGGACTATTGGCGTGGCGGCCAAACGGCTAGACCTAATCCTTCAGAGGAATGCAATGGGACAAATTAACTGTGCAAATGCGCGAATTTAAACCATACAAACAGCAGAAATTAAAGTGCGGAAAGGTAAACGCGATAATTTGTTCGCGAAGTTACAAATGAGAAACAGATACAATTATAATACAACTTGAATTGAAAAACACATTAAAATAGCTAATAGAAACGTAACAAGCTGCACATTGAATACACAACGTTAGTAGACAGAGTCAGACAGTAATCAGACGAGTTATGAAACGGAAGTGCGAAACTTATAGATATTCTTTGTTGTTTATTTGTGATATATAAAAAGCTTTTGATTTAAGTTAAAAAAGAGGTTTTAATATTATTAAAACTTTTCAAAAATAGTCTTAATTTAATTATCTAACAAAAAGGTTTTATTTTAAAAAAAAAGGTTTAATGTTATTATTATATATTTTTTTTAAAAAATGGTTCTAGTTATTATTTTTAAAAAAGATTTTAGTTATTATTTTAAATTTATCTAAAAAAAAAGTTTTTCTTAAAAATAATAGGTTTTCATATTAATTTGGAAAAGATGTTAATGTTATTTATTTTAAAAAAACAGATTTTTATATTATAACAAGTTTTAATAAATTAATGATAATAATAATAATAATAGTAATAATAATAATAATAATGATAATAATAATAAATAATGATAATAATAATAAATAATGATAATAATAATAATAATAATAATAATAATAATAATAAATAATGATAATAATAATACTAATAATAATAATAATAAAGCAATAATGAATTTTAAATGTGCCAAATAACCCAACAATGTTGCTAACGCAGAAATGCGCTCAGCGCAACCAGATCTAAATCGGACGAAACAAAATTTATCGCAAAGAAAAAGAAATTAAGCAAAAAAACAGTATTATTGCTCACGCAAAAATGCGATCATCGCAACCAGATCGAACTAACACAAATGTCACGCGTCATGCACACAAATGTGCAAACATCGTATCGATATAATTCGATCAAAAATTAATCTTATATATATATATATATAAACTCTAACAATTTAAAAATTATAAATATATAAACGTAACAGTAATAGATAAAGAAAAAGAAATAACGGTAATAGATGAAGAAAAAAAAATAACGGTAAAAGATGGAGAAAAAGAAACAACAGTAATAGATGAAGGAAAAGAAATAACGGTAAACGATGAAGAAAAAGAAACAACAGTAATAGATGAAGGAAAAGAAATAACGGTAAACGGCACTCACACCTCTTAGGTTTTTTTTTCCCCTTTTTCAATAAGACAACACATGTATATATAGGGAACAAATTAGGGTTAACACCAAATTGTCAATAATGTCCCTAAAGCCCATTTTAAAGCCCAAACTAAATAATTAGTTAAGAAAAAATAAAATTTAAATAATTTAAAATAATTAAAATAAACTTAAAATAAAAACTAATAATCCTATTGATTCCTAAAATCAAAAATATTATAAAAAGAACAAAATTTTTTCTAATATTTTTTATTTTATGATTTTTTGGATATTTTTATGAATAATTTAGAAAAAAGTGAAAAAAAATAATATTTTAAAAAATGATTTAATTAAAATACGAAAATAATAATTAAATAATAATAAAAAAACTATTTTTGTTATTTTTTTAATGAGAGATAGAAACATTTAGAGTAAAAATAATAAAAAACAAAAAGTGACTAAGGTGAGATTCGAACTCTCAACCTCTCACACTCACAACTCCTTACACATGTCCTCTTGCCAATTGTGCCATTTTTACTTTTTAGAAAAAAAAATACATGCCATATGATATTTACCTGCAAAAAGTCAAACGACTACACAAATTTGTTAGTAATTGATTAAATGCAATGAAATGCGACGACAAATCTTAGGGCAAAATTTGGGGTATTACACAATTATATCCCTAACTTTTGCCCGAACCTTTTTATTCTGTTTTTCAGTTCGCCAGGATGCCCCATTTTTGCCTGGACTCTCTTTTTACTGTCCAGCGGGTCAATTTTAAGCAAAGTATTTTTTAACTGCGTCCGAGTTCACAGGGGACGAAAAGTCTTCACCATCCATGGTGGATAACAATAAGGCTCCTCCGGAGAAGACCTTTCTCACGACGTATGGACCTTCATAATTGGGAGTCCATTTACCCCTGTGATCCGATTGCGGTGGGAGAATCTTCTTCAGCACAAGATCACCCGTCTGAAAGCTTCGAGGTCGAATCTTCTTGTCGAACGCTTTCTTCATCCGGCTCTGATACAGCCTACCATGCGCAATGGATGCCAGTCTTTTCTCATCTATCAAGCTCAGCTGATTCAATCTACTTCTCACCCATTCTGCCTCGTCCAGCTTAACATCAAGCAAAACCCTCAAAGATGGTATCTCAACCTCCAATGGCAGGACAGCCTCCATGCCATATACTAGTGAGAACGGTGTTGCCCCGGTTGATGTACGCACCGTCGTGCGATAACCGTGCAAAGCAAACGGCAGCATCTCATGCCAATCCTTATACGTTACCACCATCTTCTGAACAATTTTCTTTATGTTCTTGTTGGCCGCTTCAACAGCGCCATTCATCTTGGGTCTGTAGGGAGATGAATTATGATGCTCGATCTTGAAATCCCGACAAAGATCTTTCACCATCTTGTTGTTCAAATTCGAACCATTATCAGTAATGATTCGCTCAGGAATACCGTATCTGCAGATTATATCCTTTTTGATAAATCTGGCCACCACCTGTTTCATCACGTTGGCGTAAGATGTTGCTTCCACCCACTTGGTGAAGTAATCGACCGCGACCAGAATGAAGCGATGCCCATTAGAAGCAGTAGGCTCAATCTTGCCAATCATATCGATTCCCCACATGGAGAAAGGCCACGGAGAAGCCATAACATTCAGTGGACTGGGTGGCACATGGATCTTATCAGCATAGATCTGGCATTTGAGACACTGCTTGGCAAATTTGAAACAGTCAGTTTCCATCGTTAACCAGTAATACCCCGCTCGCAACAACTTTCGGGTCATAGCATGCCCACCAGCATGTGTACCAAAAGTTCCTTCATGGACTTCTTCCATGAGTAAATTGGCTTCCTTCTCGTCTACACACCGGAGGAGTACCAAATCGTAGTTCCTTCTATATAAAACGCCGGCGGGATTCAGATAGAAGTTGCCTGCTAATCTCCTTAGAGTCTTCTGATCACGATTGGATGCCCCAGCCGGATATTCCTTATTCTTCAGGAAATTCTATATGTCGAAATACCACGGTTTACCATCAGATGCTTCATCAATTGCAAACACAAAGGCCGCCTATCAAGGCGAGAGATGACAATGCTGGGAGCTTCATTCCAATGGTTGACTTTATACATCGAGGATAACGTTGCAAGGGCGTCCGCCATTTGATTCTCCGCCCGAGGTACATGATGAAACTCCACCCTATCAAAGAAAGGTAGCAACCTTCTCGCATAATTCATGTACGGTACCAGATTAGGTTGGCGCGTCTCCCACTCTCTCTTAATCTGATTCACAACCAATGCTGAATCCCCATACACATCCAGATTCTTGATCCTCAGATCAATAGCCTCCTCTAACCCCATAATGCAAGCTTCATACTCGGCTTCATTATTCGTCACTGAAAAAGTTAATCTGGCTGTGAATGGGATGTGCGACCCGTGGGGAGTTGTAATGATTGCCCCGATCCCACTACCGTACGAATTGACAGCCCCGTCAAAAATCAATTGCCACTGGGAACTCCGCTCAGGTCCTTCACCAGGCAACGGCTCATCACAATCTTTAGCCTTCAAGTACATTATGTCCTCGTCAGGGAACTCAAACTTCATAGGCTGATAATCCTCAATTGGCTGTTCGGCGAGATATTCGGACAGAACACTCCCCTTAATGGCCTTCTGGGAAACATACTGGATATCGTATTCTGTCAATACCATCTGCCATCTAGCAATCCTTCCAGAGAGCGCTTGCTTCTCAAACACATATTTGATCGGATCCATCTTTGATATCAGCATGGTTGTATAATTCAGCATATATTGTCTTAGACGTTTGGCAGCCCACGCCAGTGCACAACACGTCTTTTCGAGCATAGAGTATCGAGATTCACAGTTCGTGAACTTTTTACTCAAGTAGTAAATTGCATGCTCTTTCCTCCCTGTCTCGTCATGTTGACCGAGAACACAACCCATACTGTTCTCCAGAACCGTCAGATACATAATCAGTGGTCGTCCCGCTACTGGGGGTATTAACACTGGAGGTTCCTGCAAGTATTCTTTTATCTTTTCAAATGCCCTTTGGCAATTGTCGTTCCAGACCACCGCTTGATCTTTCTTTAACAGCTTGAATAATGGTTCACACGTGGTCGTTAGGTGAGAGATGAACCTAGCAATGTAGTTCAACCTCCCTAAGAATCCACGGACTTCTTTTTCTGTTCTCGGTGCTGGCATTTCTTGTATTGCTTTTATTTTTGCAGGATCGACCTCGATTCCTTTCTTGCTCACAATGAACCCCAGTAGCTTCCCGGATCTCACTCCAAAGGTGCATTTATTAGGATTCAGCCTCAGCCTGAACTTCCTCAGCCTTTTGAACAACTTCAGCAGATTAACCAGATGTTCTTCCTCTGTTTGAGACTTGGCAATCATGTCATCGACATACACCTCAATCTCTCTGTGCATCATGTCGTGAAAAAGCGTCGTCATAGCCCGCTGGTACGTTGCCCCAGCATTTTTCAAACCAAAGGGCATCACCTTATAACAGAAGGTTCCCCACGGGGTGATAAAGGTCGTTTTTTCCATATCCTCCGGAGCCATTTTAATCTGGTTGTACCCCGAAAAGCCATCCATGAAGGAAAACACTGAAAACTAAGCCGTGTTGTCGACTAACACGTCAATATGTGGCAGCGGGAAATCATCTTTCGGCTTGCCTTGTTTAGATCCCTATAATCAACGCACATTCGAACCTTTCCATCTTTCTTTGGCACAGGCACGATATTAGCGACCCAAGTGGGATAAGTGGTAACAGCCAGGAACCCAGCATCCCATTGCTTCTGCACTTCTTCTTTTATCTTTACGGCCATGTCAGGATGAGTCCTTCGGAGTTTCTGCTTCACGGGCGGGCAATCCTCTTTCAACGGAAGACGATGAACAACCATATCAGTATCCAAGCCCGGCATGTCCTCGTAGGACCAAGCAAATATATCACTGTATTCACGCAGCATCTCAATAAGCTCTCGCTTGATGTCCACTTGCAACGTAGCCCCTATACGGATATTCCTGACGCATTCTTCAGACCCCAAGTTGACAATCTCAATCTCTTCTTGGTGAGGCATAATGACTCTCTCCTCTTGCTTCAATAACCGACTAAGCTCTTCTGGTAAGTCACTATCCTCCACAATCTCCTCCTCAGCTTGGAAGATCGGATGTTCGAAGTCTAAACGAGTCATAGGAAGTTTTTGGTCGGTGTCATCTGAAAATTCATGAATCCTGCGAGGGAAACGGTTAAGTGCTTCAAAATGATGTACAAGCAAAATGCATAACCGCGCTGCCATTTTATTGAAAAATAAAATAAAAAACAGAAAGAAAAGGATCACAACATTTGAATGTAAAAAACGCCGTCATTTATTGATCATGCAAACATACAGGTAAACAGTTAGGCCCTAAGACAAGATCAACGATGCCTCGGGCAAGGCATGTGATCATACAATGATTTGAAAAAACAATGCATTACTGTTTGGTGACTTGGATGACGTCCTGGATGGACCAGTTGCATAGGCTTTGCCCCGGCGTGCTGGGTCGAATCCATGCGTCCATGTCGCAATCGCTATCCACTTCCTCCGTATCAGACACGGCGTTAATCCTTTCGAAGCTAACTCCTCCGGACGTGAACACGACAGGTCCCTTGTACTTAGGCGCATTCTTCGAGGGAGATGGGCGGTACCCCAAACCATACCTATCTTGCTTCACCGGGATGTCCAGAACCTGCCCCCACTTCTGAGTCTCTCCTGCTTGTACCAACGCCTTGGCTTCTTTATATGAGGAGACGACCACCTCCTACCCTTCACTCTTCACCGGAGCTTCTTCTTTAACTTTCACCTCCTCGAACTCCTGACACAGCGTTTCATGAATCTCCCCGTCTACCTCCACGTACTTGAAAGAAGACAAATGACTGACTAAGATATCCTCTTCGCCACACACCGTCACAATACTCCCCTCGACCATATATTTCAGCTTCTGATGGAGCGTAGAAGTTACTGCCCCAGCGGCATGAATCCAAGGTCTCCCGATCAAACAGCTATATGCAGGCTGAATGTCCATGATGTAAAACACTGTATCAAACACCTCCGGACCTACCTGGATGGGTAACGTTATCGACCCGAATACTGACCTCCTTGTTCCGTCAAAGGCCCTCACTACCAAATCACTAGGTGTGCACAACAACCCACGGGTATCTAATTTCAACAGAGCTTTCTTTGGTAACACATTCAACGAGGACCCAGTGTCCACCAGCACATGGGATAGAACAGTGCCCCGGCATTCGATAGAGATGTGCAAAGCATTGTTATGATCGCGCCCTCTAGGCGTTAAGTCAAAATCCGTGAATCCCAGTCCATGCCCAGCGTTAACATGTGCCATAACTCCCTCCAGCTGATTAACTGAAATCTCTTGCGGCACGAAAGATGTCTCAAGTACCTTCAACAGGGCATTTCTATGCGCTTCAGAACATAACAGCAGCGATAATATGAAGATCTTTGACGGGGTCTGCTGCAGGTGATCTACAATCATGTAATCACTTTTGCGGATTGACCTCATGAATTCTTCCACGTCTTTGGTTATCGGCTCTTTCTCTTTACTCCCCGAAGATTCCCCCTCAACAACTTTGTTCTTACCCCTGGCCAGCCTCTCTACCTCGACCTCAGGTGAAGTGAAAATTCCTCCCCGCTCCGGGTTATACCACCCGCTCCCACTATATTATCTACGGATCCTGCTGGCGGATCATTCAAGTCAATCTTTTCTCCATTACAATACACCTCAACCTCATAACTCCACGGGACTGCCTTTGTGCTTTCAAAAGGGACTGGCTTAGCCTTGGTAATAGTAATGGTAGGCCTTTTCGATGATGCCGAAATTGTCACTGATTTGAACGGAATAGTGATCGTAGCAACCTCCCTGCGCTCTTTCTCAGATTCTGTCTCAACAGACCTCCTCTCGCCCCACAGCCCTGTCAAACTGCAAAGTTCCTTCATCAATCAAACGTTGAACTCCCCTCTTCAACTTCTCACAGCCCTCAGGTTGAATCAAACAGTCATCACACTCTTCGCCGCAACCCGGGATAGACACCTCCTTTCAATAAACGCTGCTTTACGTAACTCAAAGGGGTTTTCAGCTCACTCACTTTTGAAACCAAGTTCAACTCATCATCTAACATGATTGCATTGGCCCCGGCTCCACCATGCTTGGGCATTGGCTGCTGCGTGATATTGGGACCTTCCTTCCCGAAGTTAATAGCCGTACTATCAAGCAAATCCTGTACTTTATGCTTGAAAGCTAGGAAATTTTCAATATTGTGCCCTGGTGCGCCCGAATGGAAGTCACAGTGCTCATTAACATCATATCCGACTGGTGGCTGGCCAGTTGGCGGTGCTAAGGTCCTTTTCTCGACTAACTGCAATTTCAACAAAGTTTGAAGGAGTTCTGCATATGATACCGGCGGTACCTCGAATACTCTCCTCGTTCGTGGGTTCTGAAGTCTGCGCTGGTTATTATTAGGCTGCTGCTGAGCCTGCTGCGGTGGTTGTTGTCTCTGCTGCTGAGAAGGCCCTGGAATGGTTACACTTGCAACTTGCGACTGCTGACGCCAGTTCTGACTTTTATTCCTCCGTCGAGCACTGTATACAGCATTGGTATCACCCTGCCTTTTACCACCAAACGTCTTCTTATTACCTCCTGCGGAACTGGACTCACCCGCTTGAATTTTACCAATCTTTACCCCGTTTTCAATGCGTTCCCCCATCAAAATCAACTCAGAGAAAGTACTCATCGAAAAATTTAGCAAGCCGATCATAGTACATTCCAGAGAAAGTTCCTATGAACATATCCATCATTTCGCGCTCCACCATCAGAGGGTGCACCCTAGCAGCCAAATCTCGCCATCTCTGGGCGTATTCTTTAAAGCTCTCGCTAGACTTTGAGACATGCTTT
>OZ012739.1:290058698-290105301 GCA_963859935.3 Lathyrus sativus | reverse complement strand
ACTATCAATTCTTTGGGCATACAAGTTTTTGATCGCTCCGCAAGTGCACGGAAATATCGAAGTAATATAAAATATTGTCGAACCCACAGAGACCAATGTCAATCTACCGTTATCTATTATTACGGCGTAAAGCTAAGGCTGTTGGAATTAGGAAAATTGAATGCGAATGAAATTAAATGCAAAAGAAATAAAGAAAATTGGTTTAAAGAAATGCGGTAAAGGATATCGGTATGCAAAGACTTAGTTATCTGGGATTCGACAGGTCACCGATGCTTCTTACTCTTTGCAAACATTGTTCAGAAGAAAATAGTGATCTGAAGACTTTCGTCTCACGATGGTTGTTGACGCTAGTCATAATTCTAAGGGCCGAATGTACGCTTTCGCTGTCCCATTCGGGGTTAAAACACTACGGCCAGAAAGGTTGTTTGTAAAAAGGAAAGATGCCGGTTAATATCGAATCCTATCCTACTAATTCGGTTACATACCGATAAAACTAACTTAGCCAGACATGATAATTAATGCGAACGGAAATAGACATAAACAACGGAATAATAAAGCGTGCATCATAACAGAAATAAAGTAGTAATTCAATTAATAAAAACCTGTAAATTGTACTGATCTCAAATCCTTGGGTAGTCCCCCACAATGTTGGCAGGATTCTACTTTGGCGAGAAATAAAAGGTACAGGAAGAAAATACAATATTCTGAACTGAAGGAAAATGGAAAAGAAAATAAAAGTAACGATAAATAACTGTGATGGAACTTTGGTAGAACTTCGGGATGAAGAATCCACCCCTTTCTCTGTGAGTCTCTTGTCTATTTATAGGAGATGTTTCTTATCTCAACTTCCTGAGATCATGCGTGAGATATGGAGAAAGTGGTAGTAACTTCCAGTAGTGGGCAGTGAGTGGAGAAAGTGTAGTAACTTCCAGTAGTGGGCAGTGAGTGGAGAAAGTGTAGGAAGGATTTAAGTTGAGATTGATCGTGAATTCTGATTCTACGTTTTTTGTCTGTGTGACGGTCATCATGAAATGTGACGGTCGTCACACGCATGACGGTCGTCATGGACCTGTGACGGTCGTCACAGCAGCAGAATCCGTATCTGCTGTTTTTCATCTATTTTTCATCCGTTTTTCATCTATTTCTTCTCCTTTTCTTTCTTTAGTCCAAATTCTCCTCAATCTGCAAAACGAAGTAAATTAATCATATAATAGAACATAAATCAAGATAAATTAATAAAAGTCACAAATAAATGCATGTAAATCAAGCCAAATAAACGATATGATTTCGCGTTATCAAACATCCCCACACTTAAACCATTGCTTGTCCTCAAGCAATCGACCAACACAGTAAAAAGAAATAAGCATAGTTCGAAACAAAGTCACGACGAAACTCTAATCATACGTGGCTGCTAGGCTAATGTTAGATCGATAGGTACTAAATATTAATACCAAGGATATCATAACGACACAATTTCAAAAACTCCATACTTATGCAAACCAATTGGAATCATGCCATTATAACTCAACCTATAACTCATGCTCTCTTTCACCCCATTTCATTATAGTGCAATCACATTAAGCCCGTTATCCATACACATTCATGGCAAGTAGACCTGTTAGTGACTACGATCTCATTATTATTTCATTTTTTTCTGCAAATATGCTTAAGCATCAATTGAACTTAAAGAGTTTGTACCGTTAGGCTAAGTGCTCGGGTGAGGAGCACCTAACTTAGAAGGAACATGTCTTTTTCTTCATAATTTTTTTTTTCTTTTCTTTCTTAGTTTCTCATTTTAACCTAGAGATCATACACTTATTTGCATCGGTTTATTACTTAGTGTGCTTAGGATGGTGCTGACTGCTTAAATAAACTACTTAGGGATTACTACAAGAACCTGGAGTTTTAAGGTCTCGGCATAATGGGTACTCAAATTTATTTTGCATATTTAGGGGGTTAAGGTTGTCAGGACGATATCAATTTTATCAAAACTTTCCCAAGTTTTTCTAACATAGCCTAAACAGCCTATATACTTTCAGAGTACCATGTCATGAATCAAAAAGTTTTTGTTGGAGGTTAAAATTTTGAAATATTGAAATTTTGGGGAAGTTTGAATAACAGGCGAAAACCACTCATAAAGACTCGACAGCACATGCAAAGATTTTGACATAGCATTAAAAATAGATAAAAACAATAAATCAAACTAAAAGGCAATAAAATGAAAGCGATAGAGTTCCTCCCCCACACTTAAACCAAACATTATCCTCAATGTTTCAGTAAAAGGTGGAAAAGGAAAGATAGAACCTGTATGAATGCTACTGCTCTTGCTATCCTTGTCTTTGTTGATCACTTCTACTTCGGTGGCGGGCATTTTGAGATACTTTGTTTGTGTAATTCTTGAACCAGCTCATCATGTTGCTCGCGTCAAGAGGAAGTACTCATCATCAGTGTTCCCACCAGCAGCGACACTCGTAGGAATGTCCGTGGGCATAACTCATCTTCTCAGATTGTCATCTAGAGAGTTTTCGCCTAGATATAGCTAAAGCGTAACTAGCGATACATTTCTTTATTTTTTGCCTATTTAAACAAACAAATTAAAATAAAGACCTTGTGGGTTGCCTCCCACACAGCGCTTTGTTTAGCGTCGATAGCTCGACGGCTAAGGAGTGCAAGTACTCATGGTGGTTCTTTCGAGACTGGTTCCTCGATCGAACTTTGAGTAGTCTTTGGTTTCCATGGCCACTTATCAAGCCATCTCTCATATCCCTCACCTTTTTGTTTCTTTCTTCTGTAGGGTGGTTTCTTGTTTTGAACGCGTGGTGGTGGTTCTGGATCTATTATGCGTATCAGCTTTTCAAATTTGGGCTTTGTTATTTCATCCACCACCTCAAAAGTTAATCGTACCATTTTAACAGTAATAATGACCCTAGTTTCACGGTCCTCGAATTTTCTTTTTCTATGAAGGGCCTTAGACAAAGGTGCATTGGTGTGTATATTTTTCAATACCTCCACACATGTTTTGGATTGGGAGTCTACCTTAACTTATGCAAACCTTTGTGGGAAAGAAATAGGTGGGGTATAGGGAGGAGGAGCAACGATACGTGCTTCCTTCTCTACCTCTTCGACAACCTCCCTTTCGGTTGGTGTCGGTGGATTTTTCTCAATATGTATGCTTTTCTCACCAAAACTCTCCTCAGGCTCATCACCAATCTCCCTAGGATCTTCTATTTGTTCTTCATTAACGGTTGTTACAACATTCACATGTCCTTTTGGGAAGGGTCCTAGAGGTGTTTGTCTAAGCAGGGAGGTTTGAGTCTCCAAAGTCTCGCTGTGAGTTGCGAGGGAATCAACAATAACATTCATCTGCCTAAGGTCTTCATTAATTTGGAGATGTTGTTTTCTAAAATCTTCGTTTTGGAGAGTTTGTGTTTCCACAAAGCGCTCCATCATAGATTCTATCCTAGAGTGAGTAGACGTCTCATTGAATTCTTCTAGTAGTAGTTCGAGGTTGGATGTATCAAAATCTTGTGTTTCCTCAAAACATTGGGAGTCGTCATCATAGAGGGAATTTGGGTGAGAGTGCGTAGTTTTGAAATCTTCTAATAATATTTCGAGGTCGGATTTAAGCGGAATTTGTGGTTCCTCGAAATATTAGGGGTGGTAGTTATAATATGGAGGGTGGTAGTTATAAGGGAAATATGGGTTATACATAATGATTTAGATAAGAGTGCCTTAGTCTATACTATGCAACAACGGAATCACAATATTGACTGTTGGTCCCCGGCAACGGCGCCAAAAACTTGATTGCTCCGCAAGTGCACGGAAATATCGAAGTAATATAAAAGATTGTCGAACCCACAGAGACCAATGTCAATCTACTGTTATCTATTATTACGGCGTAAAGCTAAGGCTATTGGAATTAGGAAAATTGAATGCGAATGAAATTAAATGCAAAAGAAATAAAGAAAATTGGTTTAAAGAAATGCGGTAAAGGATATCGGTACGCAAAGACTTAGTTATCTGGGATTCGACAGGTCACCGATGCTTCTTACTCTTTGCAAACATTGTTCAGAAGAAAATAGTGATCTGAAGACTTTCGTCTCACGATGGTTGTTGACGCTAGTCATAATTCTAAGGGCCGAATGTACGCTTTCGCTGTCCCATTCGGGGTTTAAACTACTTTTTGGAAATCTCTAGGTTCTAATCCATTTTAAAGTGCTTTCGCTGTTATTAAAACAAATGCCTAGTGTTTACCATCTGGTCTTGCCGCAGCTTTCGCTTGTTGGTTCTTACCTTAATTAATTTCCCACTTTCGTGGCAAAACTACTTTTAAATAAGTTCTCGCTTTCGCGACGAAGTTTATTCAGTAAATAAATTTAAACACTACGGCCAGAAAGGTTGTTTGTAAAAAGGAAAGATGTCGGTTACTATCGAATCCTATCCTACTAATTCGGTTACATACCGATAAAACTAACTTAGCCAGACATGATAATTAATGCGAACGGAAATAGACATAAACAACGGAATAATAAAGCGTGCATCATAACAGAAATAAAGTAGTAATTTAATTAATAAAAACCTGTAAATTGTACTGATCTCAAACCCTTGGGTAGTCCCCCACAATGTCGGAAGGATTCTACTTTGGCGAGAAATAAAAGGTACAGGAAGAAAATACAATATTCTGAACTTAAGGAAAATGGAAAAGAAAATAAAAGTAACGATAAATAACTTTGATGGAACTTTGGCAGAACTTCGGGATGAAGAATCCACCCCTTTCTCTGTGAGTCTCTTGTCTATTTATAGGAGATGTTTCTTATCTCAACTTCCTGAGATCATGCGTGAGATATGGAGAAAGTGGTAGTAACTTCCAGTAGTGGGCAGTGAGTGGAGAAAGTGTAGTAACTTCCAGTAGTGGGCAGTGAGTGGAGAAAGTGTAGGAAGGATTTAAGTTGAGATTGATCGTGAATTCTGATTCTGCGTTTTTTGTCTGCGTGACGGTCGTCATGAAATATGACGGTCGTCACACGCATGACGGTCGTCATGGACCTGTGACGGTCGTCATGGACCTGTGACGGTCGTCATGGACCTGTGACGGTCGTCACAGCAGCAGAATCCGTATCTGCTGTTTTTCATCTATTTTTCATCCGTTTTTCATCTGTTTCTTCTCCTTTTCTTTCTTTAGTCCAAATTCTCCCCAATCTGCAAAACGAAGTAAATTAATCATATAATAGAACATAAATCAAGATAAATTAATAAAAGTCACAAATAAATGCATGTAAATCAAGCCAAATAAACGATATGATTTCGCGTTATCAGTTTTGTAGGCTGCAGTCTAGGATGATATGTGTATGTGTTATTGCTTTTGGTAAAATATTGTTATGATTGTTCCTATCAGTGCTAGAAATTTTTGGTTATGAGGTTGTTGACATTGTTATGTTGAGTTGGTTTCTTTTGCTGTCTTAAACTGTCTTGTTCATATACATAGCTTATTGCTGCCAAAGTGGGTCTCTCATATTAAAGTTTGGTTTGTGGTTGTCTTAGCAAGTTGGTACTGTCTTTGAAAACATTATGAGGACTTAGTGTTGGATGTTTGGATCTGTGATAACCAAAGTTATCACTATCATTGGTGGAATTTGCAACTGTTATGTTGAACTTTTGTTATTGAGTGGATCTGTCTAGCCTATATATGGCTACTTTGGTGACTAACTGTGAAGGATATATTGATTGCATTGTAATGTAAAAAACTGTGATTGCTTGGTTCTATTTTCAGCAAAACATTTCTTACTGGTTTTATGCTTTCATTTTTTTGGACTAATATGTATATGTTTAGCAACTGTCCTATCATGTATGATTTGGACAAGTTTGATGAGCTAATTCATGTCATAGATGATGGCATTTTCACTACTGCCAGTTATATGTGTGTGTGGATCTGTCAGTCCATATTGACATACTATTGAGTCTGGTGACAATTTTGCTTGAGGTACTATGAACCTGTTTTGATTTCACCTACTTGCTAGACTGTTTTTAGAACTGACTTTAGGCGTGTAGATAGTGCTCTGATCTTAGAATTGCTGAGAGTGTGTTTGTGAATCTCCATTTAGTATATTTGGATTAGTCTAGCATTTGGTGAGATGCATAGCTTTGACCTAAAGTGGAAATTTTCTTGAGGGTTTTTTTAAGTGTTGTGTGCCTCGGCTTTGTATGAGTCTTTGAGGGAAGTTGGTTTTGGTTATGTGAACTGAGTTCATGTTGTGCTGTTGTTTTTCTTTAAGGGGCTTGTTCTTGTTTAAAACTGTTGCTGCCAAGGAATGCTTTCATAGCTGCCCCTGTTCAGTTTAATTCTTGAACTGAGTTTGTTAACTCAAATTTATCTGCTATCAAGATGGGATCCCTATGTTTAAGTGTTTTGTTTGATACTTGAGTTTGTTTGGTTAGAAGTAGGCAGCTAAGTTTGGGATCATGAGGTTTTTGGTCTGCTAAACCTTTGAGAGCAGTTTTGTTACTGTGACTGTTTGGTGAACTAGATTTGGATAGCAAGTAAGGGTTGTCTTGATTTAGATAGATTTGTTTGCCTTTAGGTCTTTGAGAGGAAGCTAGCATCATGTAGGCTATTTAAGTTTAGGATTTAGATTTGCATTTAGGTATTGCTTAGAAGCATATTTGAAGCTTGACGGTGTTTGAGGTGATGTAAATTAGCTTCTGCTGATGTAGTGAGGAGAGGGCTATTTCCCCTAGAACTGTTTGGTTTTAGGATAGGATTATGTCAATTGATGGACCTTTTGTATTGGTGTTATGCCTACTGTCTAGGCAAGTTGGAGGGTTTGACCAGTTTAGTCCCATCAGGTTTTGGCTGCTGCTATAGAGTTGTCTAAGTTCATAACAGATTGGAGTTTCTTCTATGTTGGCACATTTGAGTTTTTGATGAGCTTGTTGTCCCAGTTTTTGTTATTGAGGTCATTGCTTTGTTTCTTTTATCAGGCTTGCATTTAGTCTTTAGAGCTTATTTAGGTTTACTCCATGTCTTGGTTTAGATGGTTATATTGCAGGGCATGCCCTCACTTTGTGTGGCTGTGAAGCCAATGTAGTATAGATTGCAGTTGCTGTCTTGGTCTGTTGATTAAACATTGTTGACACACGAAACTTCAAATTTCACCAACTTGCAACTCATATATCTTTTTCTTGGTCTTAGTTTTGTTAAGTGAATTTCCTGTCAGAACCTATTCCATATCACATTTGGAACTTGCTCAGCTCATTGCCCACCCTTAATTGCACCTGTTTCAATCCGTGGATCTTCAAATGCATTTCAAAGCCTTACTTGCATTTCCATTCGTTTTTTAATTTGTGTGCATTATTTGAAAAAATGGACAGCACCATTGTGTTCCTCTTGAAAAATTAAGTAAGATGGACTTTTATTTCACTGAATTTGGATAAGAATTGGAGAAGTTATGATGAAATCGTTTTGGCATGTTTCACTTGAATTTTGCCTTGAAGTTGCCCAACCACTTGCCTTGTTTTGGTATATAACTTGATGGGGTGGCTTGATACAACGGATGTATCGCCACCCCAGTGGTTAGCACCTTGCCCTTAAGTATCCTTGCCATGCGCCTGTACCCCTGTTCGACCCCCAACGGGGGCATTTTTGTTTTATTTTCATTCTTTTTTTCATGTTTTGATATTTTTATTCTTTTTTCCATTCACTTTCACACGCATGAGAGTGGCTGGTATGGTCAAGTTTTGTGCTTGCAGCCCCAAGGTCTTGAGTTCAAGCCTTGGGTGATGCATTTCCTTCTTTTTAGCACTTGTTCATTTCTTTTCTTTCTCATTCCATTTGTGAGTGAATTATATAGTGTTTACTTGGCCTTTGGCCATGATCCCCCTAGGATTCCTAGTCCCTCCGTTTAGGATGGGAGTAGGAGAGAAATTAGGTGTTCAATCCTATGCATGACAACTTTAGGGTAGTTCTTCCCTTTCATCCCAACTTTAGGAGCATTGTGCATGATAACTTTAGGGTCCAGTTTCCCCTTAGTTTGAGTCTTTCTCTTCTCATCTCCTAAACAATTCAAAACACTTAATAAAGAAAGATTTGTGTCGTACGCTACGAGCCTTAAGTATTTGAGAAATTATGGTTAGGGGGCCTCCTCTCAACTGTCTAGAGTGTTTAGCGTATGCCCTTTGGGCGATATGCGACGCATTCGCTCTGGAGTCATAGTCTTTAGTGCGACATGAGTTTCAAACCATAACTGAATCCACTTCTTGTCTTAAAAAACACAAAAAAAAAATATCAAAACTTTTTATCCTTCGGGATTAATGGAGAACCATTTTCAGAAAGAGTTTTGTTAAGCTTTGGTTCTACAGCAAACAGGCATCGTCCCTAACTGCTAGAACTAAGGTTTAACCCTACTCAGTTTAAAACACTTTAACCAATCTGTGGTCGTGTCAGCCCGAACTACGTTTGCTCTGATTTCTCGTACCAGACGAGGATACGTAGGCACAAGACGGTGATGTCTTGGCGAGCAACCTTCCCCCCATCACTCGTAGTTTTTCGAACTACATTGACTCTAACTTTCCCATTGCAGGAAGGAATACGAAGGCATAGAGCGACGATGCTCTATCGAGTCACTTTTCTTTTCTTTTTCCCCCGTGAGCCTTTAGCATAGATAGATTTACACCCTTATAGACTAGACAACAAGTGTGGATCTCGTTGAGTACGACGGACGTGAGGGGTGGTAATACCTTCCCCTTGCGTAACCGACTCCCGAACCCAAGATTTGGTTGCGATGACCTGTCTTATTCCCTTTTTGTAGATTTTCTCTGATCGTTTCCTTTCCCTCTCTTTGGGATAAATAACGAACGGTGGCGACTCTTCTTCCCTTTTTGTAATGTACGATCAAATTGGCACTAAAGACCCGAATCCTGCCAACATCTGTGGAGGATCTGCCCAAAGGCCAATTGGCATATTTACAGGTTTTCATTTTGATCGACTTCTGTCTTATTATAATGCAAATTATTATTTATTATTCTTATTTATATTTTGTTTTTCTCAATTCCATGTCTAGCTAAACTTAGGTAATCGATATGTAGTAATAATTCGAATGGGATTTGATAACCACTGGTTGGCAAACTTTCTTTTCATAAAAGTAATTTATGGTCTGAGTGTTTAAAATTGATTTACTGAATAAACTTCGTCGCGAAAGCGAGAACTTATTTAAAAGTAGTTTTGCCACGAAAGTGGGAAATTAATTAAGATACGAACTAACAAGCGAAAGCTGCGGTAAGGTCAGATAGTAAACACTAGGCATTGGTTTTAATAACAGCGAAAGCACTTTAAAATGAATTAGAACTTAGAGATTTCCAAAAAATAATTTTAACCCCGAACGGGATACGAAAGTGTACGTTTGGCCCTTAGGATTATGATTAGCGTCAATAACCATCGTGAGGCGAGAGTTTTCAAATCTCTATTTTCTGCTTAAATAAACTTTGAAAATTATTTCATACACCGGTAATTTATCAAATCCCTGAAGAACACAATTACTACGTATCGATTCAATTAATTATAATCTAAATAGTAATCTTAGTTCCCTTTTTAGTGTCAATCTTATTCCCTTAAACATATTCTACCTAGCTAAACATAGTAACTCCCGAGAACACTAGTTTGATTACGAGTCCCTGTGGAATCGATATCTATTATTACTACACGATAGACTGTGCAGTTGCAGTTAGTTGTATTAGACATAGAAAGTCGCGATCAAGTTTTTGGCGCCGTTGCCGGGGACCCGTTTAGTCAATAGTGTAACCTTCTGTTACGCCGTATAGACTAGGTTAACAATTTTCATTTTTCCTTTACTAGTTCTGTCGATTGTATGCCAAGAAATCGCCCGCAAAGCGATATCGTAAAACCTTCAGTCGCAGAACTAGAACGCTTCTTACATTTAAGAAGTAGAATCATTGAGTACCAACTCAAGCAACTCAAACATAACACTCCCGAACCTCTCACTCCCATTCCCAAATCAGAAGAAGAAGAACCAGAGATGGCTGAAGGACCTCCGAACAAACCGCTGAAGGCATACGCTACACCATCTCAGATGGAGCCTAGAAGTAGCATTGCTGCCCCAGCTATTACCCGAAATGATTTTGAGCTGAAACCATCATTGTTGTCGGCTGTACAACAAAACCAATTCTCAGGAAACGCAACTGAGGATCCGAACGAACATCTAACGAAGTTTGTACAATACGCAGACACAGTGAAAGCAAATGGAGTAACTCCAGACGCGATAAGACTTCGTCTTTTCCCATTCTCTCTTAGAGACAGAGCATGGACATGGTTGCAATCGTTACCATCCAACTCCGTTACGACGTGGGAGAAATTGAAGAACGTCTTCTTAGCGAGATATTTTCCGCCAAGCAAAACTGCTATGCTTAGAGCTCAAATCAACGGATTTCGACAGAAAGATGCTGAATCTCTTTACGAAGCATGGGAACGATTCAAAGATATGATGAGAACATGTCCTCACCACGGTCTAGAAGACTGGGTGACAATCCATACTTTCTATAATGGGCTTCTATACAATACTAGATTGACAATAGACGCTGCCGCGGGCGGTGCACTTATGGATAAGCCATACGATGAAGCCTATCAATTAATAGAAAACATGTCACAAAACCATTGCCAATGGGGAGGTGAACGCACTCCAACTGAGAAAACCACAGCGAAAGGTGGGATGTACGAAATCAGTAGCCTTGAAAAGTTCAATGCTAAAGTAGATGCTCTAGCACAGAAGATTGATAGTCTGACCGTTAACCCCACTGCAACTGTCACTGCAGTAACTCCAAATTGCGAGTTATGCGGAAGCACCACTCATAATGCACCCGAATGCCCATTGCTAGCCGGAATCCCGCCAGACCAGGTAAATTATGCTCAAGGAAATCCCTACGCAAATACATACACCCCAGGTTGGCGAAATCATCCAAACTTTTCTTACAAAAGCGAAAATGCATTGCAAATGCCTACTGCTCCGCCAGGATATCAGAAACCAGCTGCTCAGAATGCACCTAGGAAATCAAACCTCGAATTGATGATGGAAAAGTTCATAGCTACTCAAGCTCAAACAAACAAAGAGTTCCTAAATCAAAACATACACACTAGCGAGCAAATTAAACAGTTGACAGGAAAAGTAGACGCTTTAGCCACCCACAACAAAATGTTAGAAACTCAGATATCACAAGTGGCTCAACAGCAAGCATCTGCTGCCGCACCTGCTGGCACATTTCCTGGACAACCCGAACAGAATCCCAAAGGCCAAGCAAATGCTGTGATACTAAGAAGTGGAAAAGAATTGGACGAACCGATCGATCCGAGGACCGAAAACTCAGCCATGCAACAAAAACCAACTGAACAAGCAGAAAAGGAATCTGAGTTAGAGAAGAAGGAGGACAACGAGAAGGAGGATACCGCAAGTGAAAAAACTCAAGCACCTCCAGCGCCATATAAACCACCTATTCCTTATCCGCAAAGACTAATAAACTCTAAAACTTCAGGACAGTTTAAGAAATTTGTAGAGCTCCTTAAACAGTTGAATATTACTATTCCTTTTACAGAAGCAATAACTCAAATGCCGTCATACGCCAAATTTCTCAAAGAAATCCTGTCGAATAAGAGAAAGATCGAGGATAACGAAACAGTTACACTTACTGCAGAGTGTAGCGCTATTATTCAGAACCGCATGCCTCCTAAATTAAAAGACCCAGGTAGTTTCTCCATACCCTGCGTCATAGGAAAGTTCGTAATAGACAAAGCTCAATGCGATTTAGGAGCTAGTATCAGTGTTATGCCCTTATCTATATGCAAAAAGCTGAATATGGGAGACCTCAGGCCAACCAAAATGTCCGTACAATTAGCTGACAGATCAGTAAAATACCCCGTCGGAATACTGGAAAACATTCCAATACGCATAGGACAATTCTACATTCCAACCGACTTCATAATCATGGACATCAAGGAGGACACTGTAACCCCAATTATCCTAGGAAGACCGTTCCTAGCTACAGCCGGAGCGATTATAGACGTGAAGAAAGGAAGGCTAACATTCAAAGTAGGAGAAGAAAAGATAGAGTTCATTCTCACCAAGTTCTTACAAGCACCAGCAATAGACGATACCTGCTATTTAGTAGACGAAATCGACGAATGCATAAGAGAACTTGAAAATGAAGAGACCACGTATTCAGAAATAATAAAGATTCAAATACCCGACATTTCTGAAGACGATAATTGGCGTAAACCGTACAAAGACGACAGCCTAAGCGAAAGCTTAGCACTGACCCCAAACCATATGCCAGGTCCGAAGAACCCATCTTTAGAACTTAAAACACTACCCAAAAACCTCAGATATGAATTTCTAGACGATGAACTAAAAAGACCAGTGATAGTCAACGCCGACTTAGGACAACCAGAAACCGAAAAGTTATTAGAAGTCCTAAAGAAGTACCCCACCGCGTTAGGCTATAACATAAGCGATTTAAAAGGTATAAGCCCTTCGATCTGTATGCATCGAATTACAATAGAGGAAGACTCTAAAACCTCTCGAGAGCATCAGAGAAGACTAAACCCCATCCTGAGCACTGTAGTCAAAGATGAAGTAAAGAAATTACTAGATGCAGGAATCATCTATCCGATCTCCGATAGTGAATGGGTTAGCCCAGTTCATGTCGTACCAAAGAAAGGAGGAGTCACAGTAGTTAAAAACGAAAAAGGCGAATCAATAACAAAAAGAGTCGTGACTGGAAGCAGGATGTGTATTGATTATAGGAAGCGTAACAAGGCTACGCGCAAAGATCACTCCCCGCTACCCTTCATAGACCAAATGTTGGAAAGATTAGCCAAACATTCATATTTCTGCTATCTAGATGGTTACTCAGGATTCTTCCAAATTCCCATCCATCCTGATGACCAAGAAAAGACTACATTCACCTGTCCTTACGGTACTTTTGCTTACCGCCGAATGCCGTTCGGACTCTGTAACGCTCCAGCAACCTTCCAAAGATGCATGATGGCAATCTTTGCAGATTTCATAGACGACATTATGGAAGTGTTTATGGACGATTTCTCGGTATGTGGACAAAGTTTCGAAGGATGCTTACAAAACTTAGAAATGGTACTAGAACGTTGCGTAAAAGTAAACCTCGTCCTAAATTGGGAGAAATGCCATTTTATGGTCCGACAAGGAATAGTTCTAGGACACGTCATATCAGATAGAGGGATTGAGGTAGACAAAGCTAAAATAGAGATTATAAAAGATCTCCAACCCCCAAAATCCGTACGAGAAATACGGAGTTTTCTAGGACATGCCGGTTTCTACAGAAGATTTATAAAAGATTTCTCGAAAATCACAAAACCTCTGACCGGCCTGTTAATGAAAGATGTTGAGTTCGTCTTCGACGACGACTGTTTAAAAGCATTCGAAACATTGAAATTAGCCCTTATCACCGCATCAATCATGCAACCACCCGATTGGAGACTACCGTTCGAAATCATGTGCGATGCGAGTGATTACGCTGTAGGCGCAGTTCTAGGACAAAGGAAGGACAAGAAACTCCATGCCATCTATTATGCCAGTAGAACCTTAGATCCTGCCCAAATGAACTACGCTACCACAGAAAAGGAACTTCTAGCAGTTATATTTGCGCTTGACAAATTCCGTTCTTACTTAGTAGGAGCAAAAATTATAATATACACAGACCACGCTGCCATAAGGTACCTAATAAGCAAAAAGGATGCCAAACCAAGACTATTGAGATGGATCCTGCTACTACAAGAGTTTGACTTAGAAATCAAAGATAAAAAAGGAACCGAGAACGTTGTTGCGGACCACTTATCCCGAATAGAAGGCATCAAACATGAACCAGTACCGATAAATGACGATTTCCCGTACGAACGTCTGATAGCCAAATTAGAAAGTGACACGCCCAATTCAATCTCGGAAGATCCAGAATTCGAAAAAGCCGTAGAAGCCGTCTATGCCCAAGTCACATTACCTTGGTATGCTGACATCGTTAATTACCTCGTTGCGGGCGTGCTTCCACCAGATCTTACTTATCAGCAAAAGAAGAAATTCTTCCACGATCTGAAACACTATTATTGGGACGAACCCCTACTCTTCAAGAGAGGGGCCGACAACATATATCGTCGTTGTGTCCCAGAGGAAGAAATAGAAAATATTATTTCCCAATGCCACTCAGCACCATATGGTGGTCATGCTAGTACGTCCAAGACGTGCGCTAAGATTCTCCAAGCCGGCCTATTCTGGCCTAATCTCTGGAAAGACGTTCACATCGCTGTGCAAAAGTGCGATAGATGCCAACGAACTGGCAACATCTCACGACGCGATGAAATGCCTCAGAAAGGAATCTTAGAGGTAGAAATCTTCGACGTCTGGGGAATAGATTTCATGGGACCATTCCCACCTTCTTTTGGAAATAACTACATACTCGTCGCTGTCGATTACGTGTCTAAATGGATAGAAGCCATTGCTGCTCCAACAAACGACGCACGAGTAGTAATCAAACTCTTCAAAAACACAATCTTTCCTAGATTCGGTGTACCCAGACTCGTCATTAGTGACGGAGGATCTCACTTCATATCACGAATATTCGATAAACTTCTCTCTAGATATGGAGTCCGGCACCGAGTAGCTACGCCTTATCATCCGCAAACTAGCGGACAAGTAGAGGTCTCAAACAGAGAAATAAAACAGATCTTGGAAAAGACTGTCGCTACCTCCAGGAAAGATTGGTCGTCAAAGCTACAAGAAGCTTTATGGGCTTATAGGACCGCATTTAAGACACCAATAGGTACTACCCCTTATAAGTTAGTTTACGGTAAATCCTGCCATCTCCCTGTAGAGTTAGAGCATAAGGCCTTTTGGGCCATTAAAACACTCAACTTCAACTACACCGAGGCAGGAGAAAAGCGAATCTTGAACTTACACGAGTTGGAAGAACTTCGATTAGACGCTTACGAAAATGCCTGTATCTACAAAGAACGAACTAAAAAGTGGCATGATAAACGTTCAATCAGGAAACAATTCAGTGTGGGAGACATCGTATTGCTCTTTAATTCACGATTAAAACTCTTCCCAGGTAAACTAAAATCTAGGTGGTCTGGACCCTATGAAGTGACTAAAGTACTTCAGAGTGGAGCTGTTGAAATTACCGATAAGACGAATGCACCATTTATCGTAAACGGGCAACGTCTAAAACATTACAATAAGAATGACAACAGTCCTCAAGTCAGCAATATAACATTGCTTGAGCTTCCAGCTCAGACACCCGCATAGCTTCTCACCAAGCTATCGTCAGGCTTTAGACGTTAAAAACAACGCTTATTGGGAGGCAACCCAAATTTTCCCTCGTTATTGCATTTCATTTTTCTTTAAAATTCTACTTTGAAAAAAAATCCAACAAAAATTCTAAAATTACTACTACTTTCTACTTTCGTTCATTTTCGCACTTTCATTCTTATTTTATTTTTTCTTTTTTGTCTTTTGTTTCTACCACTTTTCGTTTCTAAAAATCATGACTTCAATTTCCTGTTTCAAACTTTTCAGGATTTTTAAAGTCTTCAAAACATTCCTTCTGTTTTCTCCGATTTACCTGCGAATATGGCCGAGTACGACTTCACAAAGGTTCACTTCCGAGGACTCGCTCAGGAAGATTTGCAGCACTGGCCGAAAGAGAATTCACCTTAACGTTGTATTATGATAAGGCTACTATGGATAAACTAGGGATCACAGATAGCATTCAATACCTGTTCAATCAACTGGGTTGGGAGAACACTGCTCTGAAAACACGTTTCGCTACCTACAAAGATCTTACCTATGAATTCCTTAGTTCTTTCAGATACACACCCAACTATGGTTTTGGAACCCGCTCAGAGTTGATTACCTTCAGATTGTTTGGAATGGACCAAACTCATAGTCGGATGTCACTAGCTAACCTCCTAGGATTCCCTAGCGGACCGCATGTGTTCATCAGTGCAGAAGATGACGATATTGATTTTGAACTCGATCAATTCTGGGGTAGAATCACAGGCGACTATCACCCCGAACCAGCCAGAATGCATAATGATGACATTCATAACCCAGCCTTCAGATACTTCCATAAAATACTAGCTCACACCTTGTTTGGAAAAGAAGAAAATATTACTGCAGTGTCTAAGGAGGAGTTATTCATCATGTTATGTGCCTCTCAGGGACGGATAGTAAATGCAGTGCCTTTCATGATGAGATCTTTCAAACGCCTCACGCTGGAACCTCAGACACCTATTCTTATAGGAGGCCTAGTAACAATGATCGCCCACGAGCTTGGCCTTAGATTCCATTTAAATGCCAGCACTCATTTTGGTACCATCAGACCCATGAACATACAATTCTGCTTTAACAGGCGCATCTTAGGGACTATGGGACCTGGACCGTATGAGTACCTTATTAACGAAAAACCAGTACAGCTATTCACACTGCCTGATCATCTGATGACAAGCATCCACAACAAGGATAACTGGCTCTACAAATTGGATGAGCCTATGGGACCTCCTTCACCACAGTCAACACCCCAGAATTATATGTATGACAGTGACCACATCTCTGAGGCACACGACTATATGTACTATGAGGACGCTGCCTCTGAAACTGAAGTAGACCCTACGACTCCTCCGTACTACAATACTTATCCTGAGCCTATCCCTGAGGAGACCACCGACAAAATGGATACCGTGTTACTCAGATTGGACGACGTTGATAAATCTCTGACTAATGTAAAAGCTGATATCGCAGGCATGCACAGCGAACTGGTAGGCTTCATGGATCTAGTATGCGACCAACTCGACTACTATTCGCAGAAATTCGATGAGTTGAAGGCACGAAAAGATTAGTTATTAGTTCTTAGCAGTAGTTTCAGTTTAGTTTAGTCTAGTTTAGTTTCATTTAATCATTTGGATTTTTCGCATTGTTAGTTTTCTTTATGTACTACATACAATTGTTTCAATTCTATGTTATTTCAATTCTAGTTTTTATTCAATTACTTTGTTTTCGCATTATTTGTTGTTTGTTGGCTGTTATATTACATCACCGTATCAATACTAAGCCTTAAAGTCACTACGAGTACGCCCTCAGAGCAAAATCCTGCGTTCTGCAGATTTTGCTGCTGTGACGACCGTCACAGCCTCATGACGAGCGTCACGCGGGTGACGACCGTCACACCTACGTGACGACCGTCATGCAGTCAGAAACTGCTATCTGATAAAACAGGGTTCGTGTTCTCTTCCACTCCCCCCATTATCACTTTCAATCATCCTACCTCTTACCCCACTACGAATTTTCGTCCTCCCCACATTGAACTATAAACTTCAACTCCAAATTCAACCTCCAAACCACCGTTCTGTCATTCTTCCCTCTCTGCAGAAAAACCCCAAACCTCAGAAACCTCTCCATCTTCCAACAATGGCAAGGAATGCAGCAACCCCAGATGTCAGCAACATTACCTTCAGTGAAGGCGAGTTAGGAGAAAGACAACGAGCAAACTACATTGCATTTCATCAGAGGTCGCTCCAGCCGACTCACTACCCGCACCTTCCATCGCTTACGGAGCTCGGACTCCTTGAAGGTGTAACCTAGATGCTTCAAAGAGCAGGCATCTGGAACCTCTGCACCAACCCACAGCCAACCTACGAACAACTCACTCTTGAGTTCTTGAGTTTGTTCACTTACGTCACAAGCAGCGGTGAACTTAACCAGCATTCAGGTGCCGCCTGCTTCCGGATGTTTGGCGTCAACTATCAGATGCACCAAAACCAGCTTGCCGGCATCCTACAGCTACCTCGCGGCGACAACGCTCATCACCGTATCACCGATCAGTTCCAGCACGAAGCTTTCGCGCTGTGGTATCAGTTGACCGGCCTCAATGCCGATGGTTGGGACTCTCTGCACGCTACTCATATCCATAACCCAACCATCAGGTACTTTCACAGAGCGTTGAGTAACACTATCTTCGCCAGAGACAGCAACCACAAAGTGAACTCCAAGGAGCTCTTCTTTCTTCATTGCGTCTTCAACAATGAACCTGTCAACGCTGCCCCGTTTCTGGTGGCTCACATTCAGGACAATTGCAACCGTGGCTCGAAGCCATTCTACTTTGGCGGGATTGTCACTGCTATTGCACTTGGGCTGAACCTTGGCGACCGCCTCCAGCACCTCCATTCCATCCCCTCGGTGTTCCTTGACACCGACCACTGCAGAGCCTCCCATCTCATCAGCTCCCGAGCTGACGGCAAATACCATCCGGTTGTGCGTGGCAAGACCGTCCGAAGCATCATCCTTCCGTCCCGCACCCGCATCCATCCAGAGGACCATACCAACTGGTTATTCGACCTCACTGCCCCTCCTGCTGTCGCTGTTCCTACTCAGGATCCCACTCAAGGTTCCGACGATGAAATCCAAGCTGAGTTGGACAGGTCCGAGCAGCCAGAGGCATCGCAGCCTCCTCCTCCCGTAGGTACATCCTCACGCCGCCGTCGTCATCATCCCGTGCCAGACTACACAGAAGAGGACCTTCGTTGCTCCCTAGACCAGCAGGCACAGATACTCACGATGCTGCAGCAGCAGAACCAGCGAGCTGACCAGTTCGAAGCTTGGCACTGCACTCAAATGCCACAACTTCACACCAGCCAAGCTACGATCACTGAGAGCCTAGCGAATCTGACCCTGCAGGTCGAAGGACTCCGAGACACGGTCTACCACACCGGAGCTATGAGCTATGAGGACAAAGTAGCCCTTGCTAGAGCCAGAGGACGCCAGCGCGGACGTGACAGAGGCCGAGACTAGATTTCCATTTTTCCTTCATTGTTTACTATATTTCAGTTATTTGTATTTTCATTTTCAGTTGTATCTCCCTCTCGCATGCTTCAAGAATCAGTGAGGACACTGATCGAGATAGTGTGGAAGCGGAGCCTTATTTCCATTCCACTGTACTCTGAATTTTCTTTATTTCCTTTATTTCCATTTCACTGCACTTTGAATCTTAGTAATATCTATTTTTACACTTTCTATTTCTAGCAAATAAAGCTCGTCTATATATTTTTCACGTTACGCAAACAATCCCCACATTATTCAACATAAACAAAAACAATTTAGTTCGTTCCTCAAAAGCAAAAGCACCACGAGAATGCACCTGAGTTCAAACCAAGTTTTGAAACTCCGAGGAAACGACAGTTCTAACAAAACCAGTATCGTCCAGACACCTTAGATCTCTAGTTTATGCGAGTCGGTTTCACCACCTACGTGTACCAAAGTCTCAAGTGTCTACGCAAACTCAACCCCAAGTAGTTTATACTAGCAGTCAGCACCATCCTAAAACTCTTCTAAGCGAGCGACCGATGCAAATAAGTGTATGATCTCCAAAAAGATGAAAAATCATGAAAAGAGAGCTAAAAAGCCCAAGAATATAAGATACGTTTCCTTCTAAGTTAGGTGCTCCTCACCCGAGCATTTAGCCCAACGGCACGAAAAACTCATTGAAAATCAATGACATAAAATTATGATCAATGAAGAAGATCAAAAACAGAAATGAGATCATATTCACTAACAGGTCGACTTGCCATGAAAGTGTGCGGACAACGGGCTTAATTTGATTGCGCTAGAACAAACAGGGTGAACTTGCCACGAGAACCTTGACACCAAGATACAGTAGCATGACTGAGACCGATTTGCATAAAAAGGAGACCTCCGAAGACTTGTAGTCCAGTGTCGTCATGATACTCGTCTTGTTTCTACCAAGAATCCCGGTTTTTCCAAACTCTGCGAACGAAGAAGTTGCCTCGTGCTTGCCGACTTTTCCATGTTTTACTTGAGGACAAGCAAAGATTCAAGCTTAGGGGAGTTTGATAACACGAAATCATATAGATATTTTCATGCATAATTCAACTAAAATCTAACCGTTTTCGATCCGATTTCGGTTATTTCCGTATATTTGTCTGATGTTTTGCAGGTATTCAACGATCACGTTTAAACAAGGCAACATGAAGAAAAGAAGCAATCTCAGATGAAATATGGACGAAAAAGGAGTGAAAATACAATGAAAAGCGCAGCAAGCTGTTTTTGCTTATGTGACGACCGTCACAGCTTCATGACGACCGTCACACGGGTGACGACCGTCACACCTTGTGACGACCGTCATGCAGGCAAAAACGCCCCACTCAGATTACACGTCAAAAGAGCAGTTCCAATTCCCACAGAGTGGACCACTACTCCCTAAATTATCTGCCTCAAGGTCCATCATCCTCAGAGATAACCATTGGGATTCCACTTCTATAAAAAGGGAAGCAGAGGACTTCAGAAAGGGTGCTGCATTCATACCATGAAGTGCTGCCGATTTTACTTTCCAGAGCAATTACTTTCCAGTTTTATTTGTATTCATTTCTCTTTACCTCTCCTTATTCCTATTTCCGCTATTCTGTAATTTCTATTGTACTGTACGATCAAATTGGCACTAAAGACCAGAATCCTGCCAACATCTGTGGAGGATCTGCCCAAAGGCCAATTGGCATATTTACAGGTTTTCATTTTGATCGACTTCTGTCTTATTATAATGCAAATTATTATTTATTATTCTTATTTATATTTTGTTTTTCCCAATTCCATGTCTAGCTAAACTTAGGTAATCGATATGTAGTAATAATTCGAATGGGATTTGATAACCACTGGTTGGCAAACTTTCTTTTCATAAAAGTAATTTATGGTCTGAGTGTTTAAAATTGATTTACTGAATAAACTTCGTCGCGAAAGCGAGAACTTATTTAAAAGTAGTTTTGCCACGAAAGTGGGAAATTAATTAAGATACGAACCAACAAGCGAAAGTTGCGGTAAGGTCAGATAGTAAACACTAGGCATTGGTTTTAATAACAGCGAAGCACTTTAAAATGAATTAGAACTTAGAGATTTCCAAAAAATAATTTTAACCCCGAACGGGATACGAAAGTGTACGTTTGGCCCTTAGGATTATGATTAGCGTCAATAACCATCGTGAGGCGAGAGTTTTCAAATCTCTATTTTCTGCTTAAATAAACTTTGAAAATTATTTCATACACCAGTAATTTATCAAATCCCTGAAGAACACAATTACTACGTATCGATTCAATTAATTATAATCTAAATAGTAATCTTAGTTCCCTTTTTAGTGACAATCTTATTCCCTTAAACATATTCTACCTAGCTAAACATAGTAACTCCCGAGAACACTAGTTTGATTACGAGTCCCTGTGGAATCGATATCTATTATTACTACACGATAGACTGTGCACTTGCAGTTAGTTGTATTAGACATAGAAAGTCGCGATCAAAAATACATATTTAATCAGAGTAAATTAACATGCTTTCACAAAGGGCGTCACACATAATTACAAAATCTTAACATTCACCTGTCATACTCATGTAACATTGAAATAAATAGTCATTCTATTAAATTTTCATCTTGCATGAAACAGCGGATTCAATTTGGTTTACATAACTCTTCACAGAAAATTCATGTTCATCACATAATCATCAACACTTAGGCCCAGAGGCCATTATCACATATTTCAAATACATTTAAAACACAACTTAGAATATACAATGTATCTCTAAGGCATAAACCCCGCAATCCCAGTGTTACATAACCAGAGCATGACTTGACCCAACATTATTAAATATTAATAGTTGCACCAACAGCGACCTCGCAACTACTACCAGTACTACTCCTTGGTACCTGCACGATGTCATGTAGGACATCATTCCAGCAGAAGGGTGAGAAACATTACCATAATAATCAATGCACATAATGATATATCAATGCACAAGTATAGAATATATATATATTTCACAGTTTCTCACTACAATGCCTCACAATCCACTATCATACATCATAATGTATATATGTATAAAACCAAGCATTTTATCATGCATACATTCACATCATTTTCACATAAACATACACATACATGTTTATTTCACCAATGCATCATATAAAGATGAATCATGCATTTCATAGAGACCGACTCACGACTCTATGCAGATGCAAATGTGGTACCGACTCATTTCAGCAGGTTCAATTGAAGAACCAAAAATAACCATCGCTCACACCCCACAAGGGCACACGAGGTTCTGCAGATTCTCCGAGGAATCAATGTAACCATCACAACATACGAGGTTCTGCAAATCCTCCGAGGGATCAATAAATAACCATCGCTCACACCCCACAAGGGCACACGAGTTTCTGCAGATTCTCCGAGGAATCAATAAATAACCATCGCTCACACCCCACAAGGGCACACGAGGTTCTGCAGATTCTCCGAGGAATCAGATACACAAGTATGCAATTATGATGCTTCACATGCAAAATGACCTAATCAATTATAGACCATCGCTCACACCCCACAAGGGCACACGATGTCCTTGCAGATACTCCGCGGGATCAACCGATACAACATGCATACGTGTTTGCAAACATACTCATGCATTCATTACATATCACATACAATAATCATACCTTCACAATGTATATAGCATTCATCATTCGTCACGCATCAACACGTACATTCAATATACACTCGCAAATATATTTACCCTATATTCGTCATTCATCTCATATTGTTTCATACTAGATTCGCATTCATAACTCACAATTATCGTGCCAAATGGCAACAAACTCAATCCCACCCAATAATGCATTTTTAGTTAATTTAAACAACGCATCACATATGCCAAAAGGCCACATATTTACAATCAATTCATAATCTAGGATTCACGCCATACGACTACCCACAGCACAACGTACACAAGCTATTCGCTACATGCTAAAACCAAAGAAAAAAACATTGGATAGAAACAATCAAAATAAAACAAATGTTGTCCCATTCGCCAACCTTCACCTGGCGAACCTTCGCTGCAACGTTCGCCTGGCGAACTTGCCAGCGAAGACCACTGGGAGCTATTCTGGAATTACTCGCTAGCACACTCGCCTGGCGAACCTTCTCCACTCTCATTCGCCTGGCGAACTTGCCAGCGAAGACAGGGTGTTTGGTTCTGACTTGATTCGCTACCGTTCGCTGGGCTTCGCCTGGCAAAGCCTCGCTGCCATTCTCCTGGCGAACCTGCGAGATCAGAACTTTCATGGCTGTCCAAAAGCCAAAACCTCACAAAACCAACCGATTTAATCCAAATCAGCCCCAGTAGCACAACCCACTCATCACTCGACTATACTACACCGTCTATTCCAAATTCTAACTGATAAAACTCAGTTTCTACCGATTAAACTCATTTCGACCTAAAATGGAAAATATCCAAAAACACCCCAACAATCCAACACACGTACACAATGATTAAGATAGTAAGATTTCACACCCTTACCTCGATTAATCGGAAGCTAGAGGATGTTCTTGATGATTCTCCAAGTTTCCTCTTTTTCTCCTCCTTTTCTCTTCTTTCTCTTTCTTTCCCTTTCTATATATATATATATATATATATATATATATATATATATATATATATATATATATATATATATATATATATATATATATATATATATATATATATATATATATATATATATATATATATATATATATAATATATATATATATATATATATATATATATATATATATATATATATATATATATATATATATATATATATATATATATATATATATATATATATATATATATATATATATATATATATATATATATATATATATATATATATATATATATATATATATATATATATATATATATATATATATATATATATATATATATGTATATATATATATATATATATATATATATATATCTTTCCCTTTATTTCTATCCAATATATTCCCTCTCTCAAACATCTATAAATCCATTTAAACAATCATCTAATTACTCAAATAATTAGAATAATCCAAATAAATCAATTAATTAACACAAATAATTAATTATTGAAAATTGGGCTGTTACAGTCATCTTCCATAGATTTGAAATCGGGAAGGGTAAAATAAACCTCCTTAAAGGGTAAAATAAACCTCCCCCATTGTCGCAACTGCGAAAACACCTGGCGGAAAACAGAAGAGCTGCCACCTTTCGCTATTTATCCCAAAGAGAGGGAAAGGAAACGATCGGAAAAAGATGACGGAAAAGGGAAAGACAAGGGGAAAAGGGAAAGACAAGGTCATTGCAACCATGTCCTGGATTCGGGAGTCAGTCACGCAAGGGGAGGGTGTTAATACCTTCCCCTTGCGTGACCGACTCCCGAATCCAGGACATGGTTGCGATGACCTTGTCTTTCCCTTTTCCGTCATCTTTTTCCGATCGTTTCCTTTCCCTCTCTTTGGGATAAATAACGAAAGGTGGCGGCTCTTTTGTTTTCCGCCAGGTGTTTTCGCAGTTGCGACAATGGGGGGAGGTTCATTTTACCCTTTAAAATTGGGAAGGTCATCGATCGAAGAAAGTCAAAATAGAATCGAAAAGAAGAAGAAATGAGGAGAGAAAGGAGGTGGTCTCGGATCCAATATTATTCATCAATAATTTGACTGGTAATGGATTACGGAAGTGTTGTCATCAACCAAAACAGATGAAAGTAACCAAAGATGGATAAACAGTAGAAAATGAAAAGTGAAGAGAAAAGATGGTCTCGGATCTATTGTTTCTCATCAATAATTTGACAGAGAAACGATAGTGGTCTCTTCATCGACCAAAAGAGCGAAAGTGAAACAAAATGCCCAATGATAAATACAAAATAAAATCTAATCTCTAAAATAATATGGATTAAAATTCTAAAAATGAAAAGAAAATATTATAAACTAAAACTTAGAAAATAATATATAAAAACTCTAAAAGTTAAATTAGAATATAATGAAATTCTAAAAAAAAGCTAATATACAAACATAATGAAATTCTACTAAAATATAAAATACATGTATAATATACAAACTGTTTTTTCTAAAAACTAATATATAAACCAAAAGTATATTACATATTAAAAATCTTTTAAAAAACTAAAATGTATTAACAAACTTTAAATTAATAAAACAAGGGGGTATACAAAATAAATAGGGGTCAGAAATGTGAAACAGGGTGGGTACAGAGAGAACAGAAACCAAATGGCTTTGAGCCCATATCCTCATCAAAACGGTTTATCAGAGAGGCGTGAATCTCCTTCTTCCTCCTCGCGGTACCTAGTCTGAGACGGAAAAGGGGAGCTTCTACACAGTCCGTAAAACAATATCAAAACACCCCAAACTTCTCCGCTCGCGCAAAAATCCTACGTCTCTCTTATTCCTTTCGTATTTTTTGAAATTTTAGTAAGTTTTGGTGTTGTTTCAGGGTTTGCATTGATTTGGTGTTGAGTTGTTGTCGACGGAAGTGAAGGTTGATGAAGGTTTAGGAAGTGGGTTTTTAGGTTCTGTTTGGATGTGTTTCAGATTTTGCTAGATTGGAGATTTGTGTTGATTGAGAATGGAAGAAGTTCAAAGGGAATGGAAGACGATGAAGTTCTGTTGAAGGAGTTTGATGAGTTTTGTTGATGGCGATGGGTTTTCAGCTGAAATTGAAGTGATGATGGAGGTTTCCTTTGGTTTGAAACGGTTATGGTGCCGGAAAACGTAAATAGAAGGAGATGGGTTAAGGATTTTCTGGGTTGATGATGAAAATGGCGGATGGAGTTATGGGTTTCGGGTTGAAAGTTGGTTTAATGGGTTTCGCGGTGAGTTGGTCGGATTTGTGTTTATGTTTTAAGGGCGTTTTGAAAATGGGTGGCTCTGTGAAGGTTTGTGGTTCGGATGGAAGTTGATGAAGGGGTTTGAGTGGTGGATTTCAGATTGTCGAAGAAACAGGTTTTGTTTCTGACGTCGATGCGGTTGAAGGCGGAGGGGTTGTACAAAAGGGTATGAAACGATGAAGGCTGACAGTTTGCGAGTGAGGTTCTGTTATGGAGGAAGGAGTCAAACCGGTTTTCAGAAATGGTGTTGTTGCGGCGAAAAATGGAAAAAGAGAAGGAGTGATGGTTGTGTGTTTGGTGAATTTGAAAATGGTGAATGGGTTACGAGATGCAGAATTTGTTGAAGATGGGTTTCAATGGAAGAAGGTGAAATGGAAGATTGAAGTTGAGTTGAAGGAGATGATGAACGGTTCATCGTTGGCTGCCATTAGGGTTTTTGGAGCTGTCAAATGATGAAGATGATGAATACGAAGAGGGGTTGCGCTATGGTTGTGATTCTGAGGAAGGAGATAAACAGTGGTACTATATACAAAGGAATGACACGTGGCCAACATGGTTAATGATTTACTGATTTTGACTTAATTGATATTAATTAATGTTAGTTATGGTTAAATGAAGAGCTGATAATTAATGTTGAGGATTAAAATGTACTATCTACATTCTAATAATAACATTCTAATAACTAACAGCTAATTACTTAATAAAACTAATTCTAACTAAAAAAAGTTGTATAAATCAACTCCTAATTTAATAATTAAAACTAAATTAAATTAATTCTAACTAATCTTAATTAATCTAAAATTCTAATTAACAACTCTATTTCTAAAAAACCAATCTAAAAATCCAATTAACAATTCTAAAGAAAATCTAAACTAATAATTCTATTTTCTAAAAACTATTAAATAAAAATCTAATTCTAAATCTAATAAAATTATTCTAATAATAAACCAATAAAAATTATTTTCTATACTAATAAAATCTATTTAATAAAAATGTAAGACTATATTCTAGAAAAACTATTTTAACTAAAAATATATTCTAATTCAAAATCCTATTTCTAATAAAAATCTACAAAAAATATAAAAAGAAATTAAAGCAGGAATAGAAATAAAAGAAAAAGGGGTAGAACACCGAAATGCACCAAAAATGTCAGCACCAACTGCATTACCGAAAGAGAACAACTCGCTCGATCTGGACATGTAACTCATCACTTGAACTGGTTTGAATCGTATAAAACGCGAAGGAAGTGGTTGTAATCCCGATAATCCATTTTGACTGCTAACATGGACAGCATGCGACCTAAATGATATGCAGATGCAAATGCGAAATGAATGAAACATAAGCCAAGTACAAGAAATGGTTGGTCAAATTTTGGGGTACAACAGAACCCAAGACAGATAACTTGATTAGAGGTACTTGTTTTATTAATAATGTTGAATTGATTGTTATGATTGATATTGGTGTTACTCATTCATTTATTTTGCTTGAATGTGCTAAGAGGTTGAATTTGAAATTATCTTCTATGGTTGGGAGTATGGTAATTGATACCCTGGTTAATGGTTCTGTGGTTACTACGTTAGTATGTTTGAGCTTCCCTTTGACCATTTATGATAAGAACTTTGTGATGGACTTGGTCTGTCTACCTTTGCATCAAATCGATGTTATTCTTGGAATGAACTGGTTGGAGTATAACTATGTTCATATCGATCGCTAAAGCAAGACTGTGAGGTTCCCAGAGTTTGGTGATTGTGGAGAGCTGATATTTGTATTTGCTAAGCAAGTAGAGAACTCTTAGAAGATAAGGCTCAGATGTTTGCATTGTTTGCATCACTTCAAGTTGATTATGAAGCAGTGAGCGTGGAGCTACCAGTTGTTCGGAAATTTCTAGAAGTGTTTTCAGACGACGTGAGTGACTTACCTCCTGAGTGTGAGGTAGAGTTTACTATTGATGTGATATCAGGCACTAGTCCTTTGTCGAATGGGTCCTTATCAGATGTTTGCATCTGAGTTAGGGGAATTGAAGAAATTGTTGGAAAGGCTGCTTGAGAAGAAGTTTATTAGACTGAGTGTTTCTCCGTGGGGTGTTCATGTGTTGTTGGTGAAGAAGAAAGATGGTAGCATGAGATTATGTGTGGATTATCGGCAGTTGAATAAAGTAACAATCAAGAATAAGTATCCACTTTCGAAGATTGATGATTTAATGGATCAATTGTAGGTGCTTGTGTGTTTAGCAGATTAATTTGAGGTCTGGTTATCATCAGATTCGCGTTAAGCCTGATGATATTCCGAAGATAGCTTTAGGATAAGGTATGGACACTATGAATATATTGCGATGCCGTTTGGTGTATCTAATGCACTTGGTGTATTCATGGAGTATATGAATAGGATTTTTCATCCTTATTTGGATCAGTTTGTGGTAGTGTTCATTGATGATATCTTGATATATTCTAAGTCTGAGGAAGAGCATGCGCGACATCTAAGAGTAGTATTGCAGGTTTTGAGGGATAAGAAGCTTTATGCCAAGTTGTCCAAGTGTGAGTTTTGGTTAAAGGAAGTGAGTTTCTTAGCCATGTGATTTCTAGTGGAGGAATTGTTGTTGATCCGTCAAAAGTTGATGTTGTGTTGCAGTGGGAGACTCTAAAGTCAGCTACTGAGGTTTGAAGTTTCCTTGGATTGGCTGGTTATTATCGCAGGTTTATAGAAGGTTTTTCAAAGTTGGCACTGCCATTGACTTAGTTGACTCGAAAGGGTCGAGCTTATGTGTGGGATGTTGCTTGTGAGAAGAGTTTTGTAGAACTCAAGAAGAAGTTGACGACTGCCCAGTGTTGATTTTGCCAAATCTGAGTAAGTCTTTTGTAGTGTATTATGGTGCATCGAAGATGGTTCTTGGTGGCATACTGATGCAGAATGGTCAGGTTGTTGCTTATGCTTCCAGAAAACTGAAGGTTCATGAAAGAAATTATCCCACGCATGACTTAGAGTTGGCTGTTGTGGTGGTTTGTGTTGAAAGTTTAGAGACATTATCTTTTTGGGTCTAGGTTCGAAGTGTTCAGTGATCACAAGAGCCTGGAGTATTTGTTTGATCAGAAAGAGTTGAACATGAGGCAGAGAAGATGACTTGAACTTCTGAAGGATTATGATTTTGAATTGAGTTACCATCCTGGTAAGGCTAATGTTGTGGTTGATGCGTTAAGTAGGAAGTCCTTACATATGTCGATGCTTATGGTTCGAGAGTTAGGACTGATTGAGCAATTCAGAGATATGAGTTTTGTTTGTGAAAAAACTCCTAACAGTGTGAAGTTGGGTATGCTGAAGTTGACTAGTGGTATTCTCCAACAAATCAGAGAAGGTTAAAAATCTTATTTGAGTTTGGTGGATCATCTCACGTTAATCAATCAAGGTAACGAGGGTGAATTTCGGATCGATGAGAATGGTGTGATGAGGTTCAGAGATAAAGTGTGTGTTCTCAATGTGCTGAAATCAAGAAGAGCATTCTTGAGGAAGGTCACAAAAGCAAGTTAAGTATTCATCTGGTGCCATAAAGATGTATCAAGATTTGAAGAATTTGTTTTGGTGGCCGGGTATGAAGAAGGAATTGCAGAGTTTGTGTATGCTTGTTTGACTTGTCAGAAGTCAAAGATTGAACATTAGAGACCGTCAGGTCTGATGCAACCGTTGAATATTCTAGAATGGAAATGTGATAGCATTTTTATGGATTTTGTGTTAGGTTTACCAAATACTTTGAAGGGATATGATTCAATTTGGGTGATTGTTGATAGATTGACCAAATCGGATCATTTTATACTAATGAGGATCAATTATTCATTGCAGAAGCTTGCCGAATTATGAAACTGCATGGTATTCCTTCAAGTATTGTGTCTGATAGAGATCTAAGATTTACATCGAGGTTCTGGGAGAGTTTGTAGACAGCTTTGGGTACTAAGTTGAGGTTGAGTTCTGCCTATCATACGCAGACGGATGGACAGACAGAGAGAACTATCCAGTCGTTAGAGGATTTGCTGAGAGCTTGTGTGTTGGATCGAGGTGGATCATGGGATAGTCTTTTATCATTGATTGAGTTTACCTACAATAACAGTTACCATTCTAGTATCAGAATGGCACCGTATGAAGCTTTGTATGGTAGGAGGTGTATGACTCCTTTGTGTTGGTATGAGTCAGGCGAGAGTGTTGTACTCGGACCTGAGATTCTGCAAGAGACGGCTGAAAAGATCAAGATAATCCAAGAAAATATGAAAGCGTCGCAGAGTCGTCAGAAAAGTTACCATGATAAGAGGATGAAAGCACTTGAATTCCAAGAGGGAGAAAACGTGTTTTTGAGAGTTATGCCGGTAACTGTGTTGGCCAAGCTTTGAAGTCTCGAAAGCTCACATCGTGTTTTGTTGGTCCGTATCAGATTTCGTTGAGGGTGGGGGAAGTAGCATATCAGATTGCTTTACCGTTGTCGCTTGCGAATTTGCATGATGTGTTTCATGTGTCTCAGTTGAGGAAGTACATTCCAGATCCGTCACATGTGATTCATATGGATGATGTACAAGTAAGAGATGACTTGATTGTTCAGGCGTTGCCAGTACGGATTGATGGACAAGAAGTGAAGCAACTGCGAGGTAAAGAGATTGCCTTGGTAAAGGTATTGTGGGAAGGACCAGCTGGAGAAAGTTGGACTTTGGAGCGTGAAGATCAGATGAGGGAGTCGTAACTGACTTTGTTTCCTTGAGGTAATTTTCGAGGGAAAAAAATTCTTTTAAGTGGGGGAGAGTTGTAACACCCCAAATTTATTGGAATATTTATTTAATTTATTTAAATATGAATATTCGTATTTTTGGTGATTTTCGGTGGTTGGTGTGAAATATTGAGAATTTGGATTTTGGGTTATTTATTTAGATAATAGTATATAATATGAATATATTGGTATTATTATTAGTTTTAAATAAATATAAGTTAACTAAGGGCAAATTGGACGATTAAGGAGGAGTTAGTGAGAGTAATATTGGAAAAACCCGATTTATAGGCCCAAAGTTAGGTTTAACAAAAAGGTATTTTTGAGGGAATTAGGATTCATTCTTGTTAGACCATGAAAAGAGAAGAAATAGATGCCAGAGCTCTGGGAAGAGGATTGAGGCAAAGGTTCGCAAGGTTCCCACAAAATCAAGGAGAAGGCTTAAAGTCGGCAATTAAGGTATGGGGAGTATTGCCTTCATTGTTTTCAATGTGTTTAAAGCCAATTTAAGGGTTTCAGGGTAGAAGGTTTTGTGAGCATTTGTATTGTTGTTGCCCTTTTAAGGTGTGAGAGTCTTAAGAGTTTTGAACTGATGGCCTGATAGATTCGAGGCTGATTTAGGTTAAAGGAAATTAGCCTTCATGGCCAAAGATCTAGTTTGACATTTGTTTAACCCTGTAGAGAAACTAGATAGTGAGAACTCTAATGACTGTGGTATAGTTGAAAGGATTTATGATAATAAGAGCGTGCATATGATACGGGATTGGCCTAATAAGTCGTAGATTTTTGTGCATTTATCGTCGTAATACCTTAGGAATGATTTAAGGATGTTTTTGGGTTATTTAGGGAAGTGAATCGTGTGGAATTTTGGGTTGGTTTGGTTCTGGTGTGTAACAGTGTTTTGTTGTAATTGTGTGTTCACACAACAGAAAATCCTTCACACAACGAATAAACTCACCCCAGACTCATACAGCGAACTTGCTAGCGAACGTAGCAGAGTTTCGTGAATTCTGATTTTGTGCAGTGATGCCTTGATGTTTTAATGCTATGATTTCTTTGACGAATTATATGAGTATGACTGTGATTTCTATGTGATTTGTACATGATTATATGATGATTCCTATGATGTAATGATGATGAGTTTTATGATGGTTCCATGAGTTTTTGATGATTCTATGATGACATGATATATTATGATGATTTTGATGATGATGATTTTGATGAATGATGATGCACCTATGATGTTATTATGAGGATGATTATTGACGTGTGCCTCATGCATCGTGTGCATCCAGACTTCGGCTCAGGACCTTGATTTCTTTGGCTTTAGTCCCATTGTGCAGATGTGAGGTATTTTGATGTGCTCCGGTTCTTATATAGAATTGATCCTATTAATGGGGATCTATGGAGGGTTGATGGCCCAGTGTCCATCGAGCTGTGATGATTGGTACCACATGCATGAGTCTTGTTGCATTTGCATTTATGAGATAATCTTGAGTAATTTATGATGTTGTGGCCTTTGATGCCCATTGATGAATATGATGATGCATAATATGAAAATGACACTGTTTTATATATTGATTATTATGACTCGTTTTACTCACCCTGCCTGTTCAAATGTTGCTTCCACGTGGGTAACATGCAGGTGACCAGGTTATAGCTGTGGATGTCGTCAATGATCTTTTTGGAGTTTTGAGTTGTTGGCCATTTTAGTTAACTTAGAGGGTCTTACTCTGATAGTGTAACATCGGGTTGGGGTCTTTGAGTTAAACCATATTTTATTTGAGTTTTGTTATTTTTATTATATTTTCGTACAAGGAAAACTTTGGATTGTGCCTTTTGAGTTACGCTGCCTTTTGAGCAAATTTTGATAACTTTTGGGGAAAATTCGTTGTTTACGGAGTCTGACCTATATTTGATTTATTGGAAAATGTACACCCTTTGAGGTGATTTTTTTTATTTTAATATTTTACTCTGATAATTGTGAATATTTTTCCATTAAAACTATGGGTAGAAAAGGGTGTTACAGGGATCATGCTTGGATTAAAAGTCAAAGGCACAGTGACTTTTCCTGACAAAACCTTAATTTGGGAGCAGATGAAATTGGACTTCAATTGACTTGTAGTATAGATCAATTAGCACTTTATTCTTGTTGAATATAAGCTCCTTAAATGTATGGAATCTTGATTGATGATGATCAATCCAAAACATTGACTGATCAAGGATGAGGAGATAGACTTCTTGCAACATGGCCATACGAACATAAATTTTCCATACTTAGAAAAATTCGTTGAAACCCTAATTTAGCAAGTTTTGGGAATTTCTTGATTTCACTTGATTTATCTTGATCAAACCTTTTGATAAATGTATAATGACTTGAAATGCCTAGATATGACCCAAGAACTCAAGAATTGACTTTTGTTTTGACTGAGGGTTGACTTTTGACCAGATGAATCAATTTTTCCTCTATCACCTAGGAATCTCTTGAAATGATTTATGATGAACCAAGAGGAATATATGGAACCCATGAGATGTATGTTGAACATCAAATCTTTTCTTGTTCAAGAAAAAAATCACAAGTGCCTTTGCCCAAAACCCTAGCTTAAAGCCACTAGAAGATTGATCAGATAAATCCTTTGAAACCATTGAAACCCTAATCCTCAGATAATTGGATGAACTTGTTGAGGATACTTTAAAAAGTGTGAGACCTTTGTGCCTAAGAATATCGTGGTGTTGAGGACATCTCCTTGCTCATTTCTTTGAAAACCAACTCCTCCTCTTGAGGAAAACCAAAATACCTTGATCTCATATCTTAGAACCAATGAAATGATGATGTAAATGAATGAAGCATAAGCCAAATAAAGGTAAGACGGAAAGAGGGAAAATTTTGGGGTGCAACAACTGCCCCTATTAAATCAACTTGAACCTGAAGTTATGAAAGATAATAACATTCAGACATTCAAGGTAGAAGAGGATTAAATACAAAAAGAACCCATAAATTTGCACTCTGTAGGGGAAAGAAAGAAAAAATTGGATGCCAGTCAGGAACTGGACTTTAGATAAAAGGGTTGATATGGAACTAAACATTAGTCAGAACTGAATTTGAAGATGATGACCGGGAACCGAATACCAATCGGGAACTGGATTTTGGATAGGGTTAGTCGAGAACCAGGTACTAGTATGGAACTGAAATTACAAAAAAGAGTTAGTCGAGAACCAAGGTGCCGGTCGGGAACTGGATTTACAATAAAGGGTTGGTCGGGAACTGGATTTAAAAAGGGTGGTCGGGAACCGAATACCAGTCCGGAACTGGATTTGCAAAAAGGGTTGGTCGGGAACCAAGGTACCAGTCTGGAACTGGATTTGAAAACTTCGTCGATCGAAGGCAGACTTACAATAAAAGGACGGTCGAGAACCAAATACTAATCGGGAACTGGATTTTGAAAAGAAAGACTTGGTCGGGAACCAAATACCAGTCAGGAACTGGATTTGAAAAGAACGTTGACTGGAGACAGACTTACAACAAGAAGAGAAGTAAGATCAACCGATCTACAACTTCGAAGATCTGAGAATCCACATCTGAAAAATGGGTGATAGAAAGTATAAACAAAAAGACTCCGCTGGGGGAAGAGAAAGCTCAGACAGACAACTCTGCAAGGGAAAATGCAAGATAATTTCTCTGGAAGGAAATGAGGGTAAGATTAAAAAATCTACTGCTTGGGATAAAGTAACACATTCTCTCTGGAATCCCATATTCTCTGCTAGGGAAGCAATATGGGAAGGAAGATACCAAAACTGGCTTATGCTCTGCATGCATGATTGACTTTTTCTATGGTGTAATGCTCCATATGATGGAAATGCTACGCATTTGAGGATGCAATGCAATAATTCTTATGAAATGCAAAAGGACACTCCAACGAGGGAAGTGCTGAAAAACCAAAACCAACTCTGTTGGGGGAGACAAACTGAACTGCCTTCAGGATTAAAACATTTGCTGAAGAACCCAACTAGACTTCTACTCTGCGGGAAAGTAGGAACAACAGATTACTGCTAGGGAGAAATTAACGGGATTCTGATAAAGAGATGCACCAATGACGATTGGGCTTTGACCTGCTGGGGGGTATCAACCACTACTGGCTTCCACCTGCTGAGGAAATGAATAACTAAATTCGTTAGAGAATGATAATTAATGATGCCAACTCTACTAGGGACAATGGTGAGCCCACTTATTTGTTGGGGAGAATGTCCAATAATGCTAACTCTATTGGGGAACATCACCGGGCATAATACTCTGCTGGAACTACCAATTCGGGTGCACTACTCTGTTAGAGAACTACCATCTACTCTACAAGGATGGCGATGCTACTGAGAAATTTCAGTCAAGAATGACCTGTGGGAAAAGAATAAGACCTTCTCTCTTACTGCTAACTTGATCCAACTAGAAATATATGTCACCTTGCTCTACTAAGGATAAGGAAACACCACTATTGGAGAAGCAAACAATGCTCAGAGAGCACAAACAAACCATCCCTACCCTATCTGAGGATACGAACTCTTACTAGATAATAACAAACAAATCAAACCTTAGATGGGGAAAGCAAACTTCTTGACTCTCGTTGGGGAGAGCAGTAAGAACTTCATAATACTTTGCTGAGGACGATAAAACCTTAGCGATTTCTGGCGGGTAGAGAAACTCTACTGGTGAAGAGAGGTCAAACGAGCCTCATGCTGGTGATGACCCAACAATTCCTACAAACATGAAACAAACAAAAGTACCTCCAGGGACAGCATGGCAACCTTGGTTATCACCCAGAACACTCAAATTTCAAGCAATTTCCAATGATTTTAACATGTATTTGTAAAGTTTCAATGTTTTCATATGCAATGCTTATCAAAAAGGTCAGACGTTTTTGCAAACAAAACAATAGAATGAAAACAAAAACAGGAAATTTATTTGAATGAAAGGAATTTTTATTTATGAAATTGGCCTGTAAATAGGAATTTACATCAGGAAGCAATTCCTAGAAAGAGGTAATTACGCAAATATAAAAAGAAAATACACAAATTGGCAATGTGGGAACAGATTTCCATCAAGTTCTGATTCAGCTAAGACATGTATGTCTTCGACGTTCTTAAATACTTCTCCTTTGAAGGAATGATTGGACCGATTCTTATCCCTCAGAATTCCCATTTTTTGAGATGAGCTCATAGATCGAACGAGACCGCAGCCTCTTGCTTTCAATCCTTAACTTTGCCTGGATTTCCCTTTCGGGTTTTCAATCCATCGGGATACCCATTTTTGCTAAAGTTTCCTTTTAGGTT
The DNA here is from genome assembly GCA_963859935.3 of Lathyrus sativus. NCBI lineage: Eukaryota > Viridiplantae > Streptophyta > Magnoliopsida > Fabales > Fabaceae > Lathyrus > Lathyrus sativus. The sequence goes on along the minus strand of OZ012739.1, from coordinate 290,069,453 downwards.
TTCAACTTGTGGGTTTATTCAACTCTTTTCCTTTTTATCCCTTTTTTTTTCGAACCTTTGCTTTTTGTGATTCGCCGGATGCCCTTTTTACCTGGACCTTTTCTTTTCATGGTCTAGCGAGTCTCTTCTTTATGAGAAGTATTTATTGATTGCACCTGTGTTCACAGGGGATGTAAAATCTTCACCATCCATAGTTAAGAGCAGCAAGACTTTGTCAGAGAAAAACTTCTCACAATGTATGGTCCTTCATAATTTGGATTCCACTTGCCCATGTGATTTGTGCGAGGAGGCATGATCCTTTTTAACACTAAGTCACCTGTCTGGAAACATCCGAGGATGCACTTTCTGATCAATTGCCTTCTTCATCCTGCTCTGATACAATCGTCTATGTGAAATGGCTACCAATCTCTTCTCTTCAATGAGGTTCAACTAATTTTACCTGGTATGTACCCATTCAGCTTCATCAAGCTTCACATCTGTCAAAATTCTTAAAGAAGGAATCTCAACTTCCAACCGTAGGACTGCTTCCATACCGTACACAAGTGAGAAGGGGGTTACCCCTGTTGATGTATGCATCGAAGTACGATAACCATGCAAAGCGAATGTCAATATCTCATGCCAATCTTTATATGTCACAACCATCTTCTACATAATTTTCTGATATTTTATTAGCTGCCTCGACAGCACCTTTCATCTTCAGATGAAATGGGGAAGAATTGTGATGTTCAATCTTGAAGTTCTGGCACAACTCCTTCATCATCTTATTATTCAGATTTAAACCATTATAGTAATGATCCTTTCAGGGACTTTGTAACGACAAATAATATCATTCTTTACGAATTGGGAAGCCACTTGTTTGGTGACATTTGCAAACGAGGTCGCTTCTACCCACTTGGTGAAATAGTCGGGGACAACCAAGATAAAGCGATGTCCATTAGAAGCATTCCACTCAATCTTCCTAATCATGTTAATGCCCCATATAGCAAAGGGCCAAGGGGATGCTAACACATTTAGAGGAGTCGGTGGCACGTGCACTTTGTCCGTATAAATCTGGCATTTATGACACTTTTTGGCATATTTGAAACAGTCAGATTCCATGGTCATCCAGTAATACGCAGCTCTCAACAAATATCAGGTCATGGCCTACCCGTTGGCATGGGTACCAAAAGAGCCCTCATGAACTTCTTCCATCACATGTCTGCTTCATCTTTATCTACACACCGTAGCAATACCATGTCAAAGTTCCTCTTATATAATACATCATCCTCATTCAAAACTAAATTACCAGGAAATCTCCTTAGAGTCTTTCTATCTTTGCTGGATGCCCCTAGCAGGTACTCTTGACTTTTAAGAAAGCACTTGATATCATGAACCAATGTTTACCATCTGTCACCTCTTCTGTTGCAAAGACAAAGCAGGTCTTTCAAGGCGCATAGGTCAGATCGCTGGTACCTCACTCCACCGATTCACTTTATACAAGGAAGTTAACATTGCCAATGCATCTTCCATCTAGTTTTCATTTCGGGGTACATGATGAAATTCGACCCTATCAAAGAAAGGCAGCAACCTTCTGGCATAATCTTTGTAAGGTATCAAGTTGACCTGACGAGTCTCCATTCCCCTTTTATTTGGTTGATCACCAAGCTGAATCACCGTACAAATCAAGATTTTTGATCCTCAGACCATAGCCTCTTCCAACCCCATGATACAAGCTTCATACTCCATCATTTTTTGGTACAATCAAATGTCAATATTGTGGTGAAAGGGATATGAGAACCCTTAGAGTGATGGTAATTGCCCCGATTCCATTTCCATAAGCATTAACAGCTCCATCGAAATTAATCCCCACTGGGATCCCAGTTCAGGTCCTTCATCCGGCAATGGTTCATCACAATCTTTGGCTTTCAAATACATGATTTCCTCATCAGGAAATTTAAACTTCATTGGTTGATAATTATCAATCGGTTGTTGAGCAAGATAGTCTGACATAACACTACCCTTGATGGCTTTATGGGAAACATGTTGAATATCATATTCTGTCAAAACCATTTGCCAACAGGAAATTCTTTCGATGAGAACATGCTTCTCAACACATACTTGATCGGAGTCAATCTTCGATACCATAGGGTTGTGTGAGTAACATATACTGCCTCAGGCACTTGGCTTCCCATGCAAGTGCACAACATGTTTTCTCCAACATTGAGTACCTCAACTCATAATCAGTAATTTCTTTCTCAGGTAGTATATATCATGCTCTTTCTACCTGTCTCGTCGTGTTGACCGAGTACACACCCCATAGAAAGAATATTCAAGTACATTATCAATCGTCTTCCTGATATTAGAGGCATGAGGATCAGAGGCTCCATCAAATACTCTTTTATTCTATCAAAAGCTTTTTGATAATTATCATTCTACCTGATAGCCTGATCTTTCCCAATAATTTGAATATTGGTTTAGATGTGGTTGTAAGATGAGAGATGAATCTAGCTATGTAATTCAACCTCCCTAAGAAACCACGAACCTCTTTTTCTGTTCTTGGCTCAAGCATTTCTTATATTGCTTTTATTTGGCAGGATCAACCTCGATACCTCGCTCCCTGACGATTAAGCCTAGCAACTTACCAGACCTACCTAGAAGGTGCACTTATTTGAATTCAACTTCAGTCTGAACTTTCTCAACCTTTCAAACAGCTTTTGCAAATTAACTAGATGTTCTTCTTTAGTTTGGGATTTTGTAATCATGTCATCAACATAGATTTAAATCTCATTGTGAATCATATCATGAAAGAGAGTCACCATAGCCCGCTGATAAGTTGCCCCAACATTCTTCAATCTAAAGGGTATCACCTTATAGAAAAAAGTTCTCCATGGTGTGATGAATGTCATTGTCATACCCTAACTTTTACCCTAAGTTCTTGCCTCTTTTTTGCATCATCTGCATAATGTATCATGTCTTTTATCTCGCATGATACCCAATTTATCAGGTAGAATAAACTTGTTAGATTTACAGCCGAATCGGTCAAACTAAAATTCAAATGTGCGTAAAATCAGTGAACGGAAAATTTCAAATCGAGCTCGCAAACGTTAGTGATATTAATCTATGTTTCGTGTGGTTTGGCTTAGCGTGTTCGCCTAAATTTTCTACTATTTTTCGATCGCATTTTAATCAGTTTAAGCCATTTAACCGGGAAAAATTTATTTTGAAATTTGACCAAACGCTGTATTTTTCCAATACGTTTATTTCGCGTTGATCATTTTAGTGTGTTCATTTTATTCTTCCGAGCACTTCGATATCAGTCTGATTTTCATTTTTTAACCAATTTTTTTTATTTATTTATTAATTAAATGGTCATTTTATTAATCATATTCTTACTTTGGATTTTATATTTTAAATAGATTATATTTATTTTCATTTTATATATATATATATATATATATATATATATATATATATATTATATATATTATATATATATATATATATATATATATATATATATATATATATATATATATATATATATATATATATATATATATATATATATATATATATATATATATTTATTTATTTATTTATTTATTTATTTTGGGGGAAATATTCTTAATTAAGTTTCATAGAGCTTTTATTTTGTAGCTTAATTTGTGAAAAATAGCATGCAAGTACTTACACACGTAGGCTACACGATTGACCAAGAAGGATGTTTTTTTCTGTTTTATTTCTCTCTCGTTTTATAATAGCTCTTCCAACATCTCTCTCATAAGAACTCTGACTTTCTTCTTGGGAACCATATACACACAATAGAAAAACAAAAAAACATTTTCGATATCTCACCTCTATCTGAAGACACCTCAATCATCCCACCATAAAACTCACTTCAACCAGAAACAAAGTGGGAAATCTCTTCATTTTTAATTCTATCATCAGTAATAGAACATCACTTCATCAATAGTACCATCCATACGAGGGACCCCACATGAAACATAACCTCGCCATTTTAACACACACACAGACTATCACCTCTTCCAACACTCACTCAACCTTCTCTCTCTGGCTGCTCGTCTTCTTAACCTAAAAACAACCATTCAATCTCCCTCAAAACTCCATCATCGATTCTCACCTCTTCAACATCCATAAAACCATACTAGCAGCCCTCTACATACAACTTCCACAAACACACGCTTTCGTCGACAACTGCATCACAACACTAAAGAAAATCACAACAACAACTCACACAAACCGCACCAACAAAATCACTCTATACACCATATCACCATATATTCATGCACATCACCTCAACTAACTTCATCTTCAACCATCAAACGTCAACACTGTAACAACGACGATTTTGCAGCGGTATGGCGATAGCGACGCATTCCAAGTTCTAGAAACAATAGCAACCTAATTATACGCGGCAGAGACAACATGCATCTTCCATTTCAGTTTCTCTTACATAGTGCTCTGTAAGTTATCATTGTTTTCTCGTCACAATTACGAATTTGTTGTTGTTGCATGATTATCATTAGTTTCTTGTTAATGTTATGATATTGCTGTTGTTGCCTGATTATCATTGTTTTCTCGTCATCTTTACGACGTTGTTGTTGCATGGTATCGCATATTTTCTTGTCATTGTTATGGTAGTATCGTTTGCTTACTCTTAACCGTGTAGTAAATTGGGTTGTGTTGAAATTTTTTAGAATTTTAAAATTATTTTTCTATTTTTGTGTACACTTGTTTTGCTTTAGTTAGAGTTCTTCAATGGTCACTTGTTAATGAATATGAAATATTGCTTTGGTCAAGGTTTACTTAGTTTCATATGTTGCTTACTTTGTCTTCATATTTTCAGTCTCCATATTTTGCTATTGTGCTGATTATTATTTCGCTAAACTGATTCTAATGAATGGATGGATATTCTAATGTGTGTTATTGTAATCGTTCTACCTGCATTTAACTAAGGCTTGTGTTCTTTTCTTAATAATAAACTTTTAATATTTTATTAGTTGTAATGGATATTTGCTTCAATTAAAAAGGGTTTAGATTTTAATTATTTATTTTTATTATCTTTCTTATTTTATTTTGTATATTCTAGAAAAAAGATTTTAATTATTTATTTGTTAAATAAATAAAAATTTCAAATTGTTATAATTATTAATTGTTTTAAATATTTTATTTAATATTGATTAATTAAATTGTTAATTGATATTTATTAAACTTTTGTTTAATTTGATTAATAATTCATTTTCCCGTTCATGACTTGTTTGCTTTCATATTTTTTGGGCTTGTTTCTCTAATTTAATCTTGATAATTTTCTGTGATTAATCAGATTGTTTCTACATGATTTTTTGTCGTGTATGTTATTGACTGTTTGTTTCTTACACTATGCTTTGCCTTGTACTTTCTATTTGTTATTCACGATGTTTTGCCATGATTGTTTGTGGATTTTATACGCGATGTTTTGCCGTGTATCTTTGTCTTTTTATGCATGATGTTTTTCTGTGTGTTTCTGTTGGATTTTCACTGTCTGATTACCATGATGTTTTTCCATGTGTATTCTGTGATATCTTGTTTGTTTGACCATATATGATGTTTTTGCCTTGTACTGCGTCTGCATATTTGATGTCATTTACATGATGTTCTTCCATGTATATGTTGCTTTCTTTGATCCTTGTTGACCTAATCCAAGGGGAAGGATTGTATGTTGACTTATTGTCATTTGTGCATGTCCCTTGTATGTTTGTCTTTATTGTTGCTTTGGTTCTTGAAACCCTATGAACCCGTGGTTCCACGAACTACGGGCACTCTGATTTCTCAAGTTCCTTTTGTGAATACATAGGCACAAGGTCCCAATCCTTGGTGAGAACTCTTTTTTCTTTTTCACTCGTAGTCTCTGAACTACGATTGCTCTGACATCCTATTAAGGATACATTGGCATAGGATTGCGAGATCCTAGCGAGCTACCTTTTTATTTTTCCACCTTTTTTTCCTTTTCTCTTTACCCATCTTTTACCTTTTAGCAAACAATTTTAGCTAAAACACAAATATTTCAAGAGGTTTCTGCAGACTACTGCAGATGCTTAGGGTGCTAATATCTTCCTTTAGTATAACCAACCCCCGTACCTTTGATCTCTTTTTGCTTAGCTTTAGGCCTGACTCTTTTCTTTGCATTTTTACTTAGGGTTTTTATTCAATCTTTTCTCCCTCCCCTAGGATAAAATAAAATTCCGGTGGTGATATCTTATTATTGCGAGTCACTACGCCAGATTTGATTTTTAGCAGCGCATAAAAGACAACGCTTTTAAAAAAAGCGCTGCTAAATAGTCACTAAAAAAAAAAGAAAAAAATTACCTACCAAAGACAGCGCTTTTTTAAAAAGCGCTGCTAAAAGGGGACCCTTAGAAAGCGCTTTTTAAAAGCGCTGCTAAAAGGGGACCCTTAAAAAGCGCTTTTTAAAAGCGCTGCTAAAAGGGGACCCTACGAAGAGCGCTTTTTTTATAAAGCGCTGCTATATGTCATTGCTAATGCACCCTATGAAAGCGCTTTTAAAAGCGCTGCTAAAGGCCTTTAAAAAGCGCTGCTAAAGGTATTAGTATAATAATTTTTATATACCCTCCAGAATTGTAAACGAAACAGAACACGCGTTTCTTCGTTTTCTTCTTCGTTTCTTCATTTCTCCATTGCCCTATCTTCCATTTTCGCCCTCCGTTGAAGCTTTCGTCGCCGTCCGTTTGCGCCGCCGTCTTCCATTTGTTTTCGCCGCCGTTCGCCGTTCCCTTTCGCCGCCGTTCACCGTTCGTTCTCCTCCACCGTTACGATAAATCCGCGAATGTTACGGCATTTTTATGGATTATTGTCTTAGTATTGCATTGTTCTGGATTAGATGATGTTAGTGCTACTTCTTTCTGAGTTATTGACTTGTTTTTGTTGATACCATTGATGAGCATTACTCTTTTGATATTGGCTTGAGTTTTGTATGGAAGGTGTTTGTTGAAATGCCATAATGAATTTTGAGCTTTATAAATTAGTTTAGAATAATTTAGTCCATTACCAAAATTTTTGAGAGTATGCTTTAATAATTTAGAATAGTTTAAAATCATATTAATGCAATAGTTTAGAATAGTTTAGAATAATTTAGTCCATTTCCACCATTTTTGAGAGTATGATTTAATAGTTTAGAATAGTTTAAAATCATATTAATGAAATAGTTTAGAATAGTTTAGAATAATTTAGTCCATTTCCACCATTTATGAGAGTATGCTTTAATTTAGTCCATGTCATTTTGAGCATTATAAAATAGTTTAGAATAGTTTAAAATCATATTAATGAAAGTATGCTTTAATAGTAGAATAGTTTATTATAGTATATCTACTTTTTTTTAATATGATTTGTTTTGTTGGATTATCTAGTTTTTTTGTTTTGGTTAATTATTAATATGATTTTAATAAAATGTATATATTGTCTGTTATAGGGGTTACCTGAGAAGAGCAAGGTTGTGATTGTTTCCAAGCATCCTACTGTACAACTTTCTTAGAAGTTAGTGATTTCTTTACAGGTATTCTCTGTTTTTGCCTAACTTTCATAGTATGGATAAAAATTGGATGTCTGTTAATCGATTGTCAAAAGAGTACGAGAATGGGGTATCGAACTTCGTTAAGTTTGCTGTTGAACACGCCAAAGACCCCAGTAGGATCACATGTCCTTGCTTAGGTTGCTGTTATGGGCGTCGAATTGACGCGGTTCAGTTGGAATCTCATTTAATGAGACATGAAATTGATCGAAGTTACACATGTTGGACATTACACGGTGAGATAAGTAACGAGAATGTTGAACCCCAGAACAATACGACCTCTACTTCAAAGGACAATGGTAGGGATACATACGATTGTGATCGAGTCGAAGATATTGCAGAAGCACTTGAAGAAGATCTTAAAGATTGTCCAAAGATGTTTGAGAGGTTGGTAAGCAATGCAGAGAAGCCGTTGTATAAAGGTTGCACTACTTTCACAAGATTGTCTGCGGTATTAAAGTTGTACAACTTAAAGGCGGGTAATGGATGGTCGGATAAAAGTTTCACAGAATTGTTAGCCCTACTTCAAGAGATGCTTCCGGAGGATAATGTTCTTCCCAATCGAACCTATGAAGCTAAAAAAATGTTATGCTCTATTGGTATGAGCTATGATAAGATACATGCTTGTCCAAATGATTGCATTTTGTTTCGAAATGAGTATGCATCATTAAACGAGTGTCCTAAATGCGGTGTATCTCGGTATAAGAAGAAGTTGTCACCAGCAAAAGTCTTATGGTATTTTCCTATAATTCCGAGATTCAGACGCATGTTTCGTAGTGAAACAGATGCGAAACACCTTACTTGGCATGCAGATGATAGAATTATAGATGGGAAGTATCGACATCCGGCAGATTCACCACAGTGGATGAAAATTGATAATGATTATCCTGATTTTGGAGAAGAAGCTAGAAACCTTCGCTTGGCATTATCGACTGATGGAATGAATCCGCACGGTCTGCAAAGTATCTCCCATTCCACCTGGCCTGTAATTCTTATGATTTATAACCTACCTCCATGGCTATGTATGAAGCGTAAGTACATGATGTTATCTATGTTAATTTCTGGCCCTAAACAACCAGGAAACGACATAGACGTATACCTGACACCTTTAATCGAAGACTTAAAAAGTTTGTGGGAGAACGGTGTGGAGGTTTATGATGGATATAGGAAAGAAAGTTTTAATTTGAGGGCCATGTTGTTTGGCACAATTAATGATTTCCCAGCATACGGAAATCTATCGGGGTATAGCATTAAAGGTCAATGTGCGTGTCCTATCTGTGAAGAAAACACAGATTGGACGCGGTTGGAATTTGGTCAGAAGAATGTCTTTCTTGGTCATCGTAGATTCTTAAGTTCTAATCATCAGTACCGTGGGTGGAGACAAGAATTCAATGGAAATTCAGAACAACGTAGAGCACCACCTACATTGACCGGCGATCAAATTTTTGCAAAGGTGAAAGATGTGAGTACTCAGTTTGGCAAGCCTTTTGCTCATACGCTTACCACGCGTGGGTGGAAGAAGAGGTCAATTTTGTTTGAGTTGTCGTATTAGAAGTCGTTGTATGTACGACATTTTCTTGATGTTATGCATATTGAATAAAATGTATTTGAAAGTGTTATTGGTACGTTACTCAATATACAAGGAAAGTCTAAGGATGGCCTTAAAGCAAGAAAAGACTTGGTAGCAATGGGAATAAGAAATGAATTAGGACCCCAGAAGAAAGGAAATCGCACTTATCTACCACCTGCTGCATATACTTTGTCTAGAAAGGAGAAAAAGATAATGTGTAAGTTTCTTAGTGAAGTTAAAGTTCCAGAAGGATACTCTTCAGATATTAGAAGACTTGTTTCTATGAAAGACCTAAAGTTAAAGAGTTTAAAGACACATGATTGCCATGTTCTTATGGAACACTTTCTACCAATAGGTATACGTTCTATTTTGCCAGAAAAAGTGAGAGGCGCAATAACAAAATTGTGTTTCTTTTTCATATCTATTTGTAGTAAGGTGATCGATCCTGCGATCTTACCAACATTGCAAAAAGATATAATTATTACTTTGTGTGAGCTTGAAATGTATTTTCCTCCGTCATTCTTTGACATAATGGTACATCTAGTTGTGCATCTCGTGAAAGAGACACAACTGTGTGGACCTGCATATATGAGATGGATGTATCCAGTTGAACGTTATATGAAAATATTGAAAGGGTATGTGAAAAACCGAAGTCGACCAGAGGGATGTATTGTTGAACGATACATTGTTGAAGAAGCTATTGAGTTTTGTACTGAATATTTGTCCAACGTTCAATCCATTGGCCTCCCAAAATCTGATGTTGTTGAAAAAGTAGTAGGTAAACAGTTAATTGGAAATAAAGTTGTGACAGTTTCAAGGGATGAACGGGAGCAAGTGCATTTATATGTTCTGCACAGTGACATTGAGGTTGAGCAGTACGTTAAATTGCACAAGGACGTTCTCCGAGGTTTAAATCTGAATAGAAATGAAAATTGGATAGTACGTGAGCACAATCGAAGTTTTATAACATGGTTCAAAGAGCATATTTATTCAAAGTTTTATTCTGATCCCGCTTAAATAACAGAAAGGTTGAGATGTTTAGCATATGGTCCAACTTTGCATGTGTTTTCTTATAGCGCATACGCAATTAATGGATACACATTTTATACCAAGGAGCAAGATGATAAAAGTACAATGCAAAATAGTGGTGTCACTGTGCTTGCCGAATCAATGCACATTTCCTCGTATTTTGGGGTAATCGAGCGCATTTGGGTGTTTGATTATGAGAAGTTTCAGATTCCTATCTTTGGATGCAAGTGGGTTGAAAGTAATAGTGGCATACGTATGGATAAGTCAGGTTTTTTGCAATTGGATCTTAATAAGGTGGGGTACAAAGATGAGCCTTTTATTCTAGCCACGCAAGCTAAACAAGTGTTCTATGTCACTGATCCGAAAAGTACGAAATGGTCTATAGTTCTTTTTTCCAACAAAGTAATCAACGATAACATTGGAGAAAAGGGGGGAGTTGATGTTGAGAATGAATCTTATGTTAGGGATGATCCAGATGAGAATATTATAGCAGACGAATCATATATTAGAAATGATCATAGCGAGAGAATTTGGATCAATCCATCCGTCCGTGTTGTTAAGAGACAAGTAAAGCACCTTCGAACTAAAAAAA
>OZ012739.1:289955331-290058198 GCA_963859935.3 Lathyrus sativus | reverse complement strand
AAACAAACAAACAAGTGCAAGAAATGATCCATTATTCAAGACAAACTCAAAGCATAAGTTATGAACACCAAATCATCTTGAATAATGAAAAAAACACATGGGGAAGAGGTGTATAAATAAGAAGAAAGCTCAATTCAAGGTTAGAAACAAAGCACAATCAAAACCCAAGTCATGGCAAGTGAAAGAATCAATATCCTATCACAAATTCAACACTTAAATCCAAGTGGAAATGCATGACTTCCAAGTAACTTGCAAAACAAGTTACAAAAATGTATGACCTAAAACCAATGAACCAGCACCTTAATCATGTTATAAACAAGCATCAAGACTCATAGGGTTCACATGGGATCCATGGAAGTCATCTCCCAAAAGAACTAGGTCAAATTAGTTTGTATGAACACTTCCTAAGATGACTTGACTTACAAGCTTCACCAAAAATAGGAAAAATGTTCAATAAATCTCAAATAAAAAACACAACCAAGCTAAGTCAAGTGACAAACCTAACCCAAAATCTCATGGATGAAATTATCTCAAGGCATCACCAAATAATTCAAGAATTGATGATGTTCCACCTTATCGAGCATAAATCGAGGGACAAGAAAAGTCAACTTAAAGTCAAATGAAAAATGATCAATCATGAACCATATCCACCCTCAAAGGCACTTCAATTCATCCTCTAAATGGTGAAGAAGAATTGATCATAGGGGATGTGCATTAGTGGTTCAAATGAATAAGATCAAATAGAGTAAACACCATAAAACACCTATAATTGCAAAATTAAAATAAAATATCAAAATAAAATAAAAACAGAAACAAAAATTCTAAAAATTAAATAACACTTTAAAATATAAGAAAATATCTTTTGGGATTTTTTGGATGATTGGAGCTATTTTTAAAATTATAAAGTGAAAACAGATAATAAAAAGGAAATAAAATAATTGAAATAAATAGGGGGGTGCAAGAGCAAAGTTCAGATAACAATGGGGGTGCTAAGAGCAAATGAAGCCTAATTCAACCCAACCATCAAATTTAATGAAACACAACGTTTCATTAAGTCCAGTCAGGGTCAAATGTCTAGCCACGCACGGTCAAGCCAATGGAAATAAGACAAGCAACATGGTCAAAGAGTCCAATGTGGGTGAGTCAGCAAAGACCAGACAGGTGACAGGACGCCAGAGCTAGGGCTCCGGTCGTCTTCTCCGACTAGCTCGCCGGAGACCAGTCACCAAAACCTAATAAAAATGGATAAAAATGGTACCAAAAGAAAGCTAAGCTCACAAGGGTTTCAAATCCAATGTTCATTTTTCAAAAAGCCTCCTGGACAAGTAGAAATCATGGTTTGAAAGTTTGAATGCACATGCTGAAACTCCAACATACAAGCAAATTAATGATCCAAATATGGCCTATGATACATAGGGCTTCAGATGCAGTCCACCATGAACCTATTACACGCCTAGAATGGAAGAAAAAGTTTGAAGAAACTTACTTAACTGAGCTACTCCATTGGATCTTGAAATGCTTGCAACCTTCAATCCAAGCTTTCCAATCCTCTCCTTGAACTCTGATGAAGAAGAACCGAGCAAAAATTTGGAGAAATCAGCCAGGAATTGCTTGATTGGAAGATGGAAAATTTTGGAGAATTTTTGAAATGTATGAGCTCTCTCGCACAACAACCTTCCATTCTGAGCCATTAGGGAAAATCCTCAACTCTTATATGATGGGTTTCTGATTGTCATGTCGGCCCATAATGGTAGAATAATGTGTTTTCAAATTTTGACCAAAAATGTCTCCTTTGAAGTGTTGCACCCTAAAATTTGACCAACCGATTCTCCTATCTGACTCATGGTTTAATTTCATATTCACAGCTCAGATGTATGATTTTTGTGCACAAGCAGGGGATATCAGAGTTTACAGCTTGATTTTTGTCTATCTGATATGGCAGACCCAGTCCAGATTACCAGGGTTTTATTTTCGGGAAATTGTGCGCTCCTCGGTGATTTTTCAGTGATTTTGAGGATATTCTGATGCCCGGGGATCTCCGTTCGATTCGATCTGGTCTCGTGCGTTTTTATGGGGGTCATGTGCATTCATCTGCATTTTTAGGGTTTTATAGGCTTTTGTGAATTTTTTTAGCAGGCTTTATAGATTTTTCTGGAATTTAAATAGGGTTTTTGAATATTTTAATAGCTTAATCTCTTTTTTAGAATTTTATAGAATATTTTAAATAGATTTTAATCATTTGTAGATTTTTTTTATCATTTTTTAGAATATTAGTGAATTTTCTTAGCATATTAAATAGAATGATAAAAATTAGGATTAATAGGTTTAATTGTTTTTTAAAATCATTTTAGAATTTTCTATAGATTTTAAATAGGTTTAAGTGTTTTTTAGATAATATAGAAAATAATATAGTTTTTCTTTTATTAATAGATATTAAATAGTATTAGGAGTTTAATAGAGAATTAGTGAATTTTAGAGTTTAATTAGATCTTAATTGTGTTTTAGATTTGATTAGATTAATATAGAATTAATTAGACTTTAATTGATTTTTTAGAGTTTAATTAGGTTTAATTGACTTTTTAGGTTTAATTAGGATAATATGAGTTTTAATCATTTTTAGAGTTGATTAGGAAATTAGTCTAATTAGGTGTTAATTTTGTTTTAGGATTAGTCTTAAGTAGATCATTAGATTAATTAGTGCTAATTAGTGTTAATCAGATTTAGTTAATTAGTTTAATCCAGTTTTTTTGCTGTTATTTTCGTATGGGCCCTGAGATGTTTTTGTAAGGCCCAAATTCGCAGCAATTTTCAATTCAGAAGTCCAAAAATGGTCCAAGCAGTCAGCAAAAAGTCCAGCAAAAGTCAAAATGTTTCCAGCGCACACCAGAACAATCCAGAAGATTCCAACGTTTCTCAGTGCAATAAATAGCGACACGTGTTGGCCATGCAAGGGCCCCACGCGTTTCTCAATCCCCACGCCACCACAGCCATTCTGATTCCCCAGACGCTCACACGTGTTGGCCAACTGTCCTCCACTCTCTCTCCCTCAGCGCATGCTCGCCACTTGGCGCCCCCACACCATCGCCTGAGTTTCACACCGGCGGCCATGCATCAGCCGTAATTTCCCGCCGCCGGCCACCGTCCAATTCCGGCCACCACCTGAACATCCAAATTTCCAGAAATCCTCAGATCTTCTTCTTCCTCCCCAGATCTCCTCCGTCATCTTCATCGGTACATCGCCGGAAAATTCATAGGCACGCCGGAATCTTCATACCTCCATACAACCTTTCTCCAGAAACTCAAACCTTCATACAACATTTCTCCAGAATTCATCCACCTCCTTCGTTCTTCATCAGTTTTTTTCCAGAATAACTCAAACCTTCAACGTCCTCCATCAATTTTCCAGATCATCTTCATACTCCATCAAAGATTTCCAGAAATCATATCAGACGTTCATCCTCCTCCATCAAATTTCCAGAGCAACTCAGAAATCATCCTCAGCATTCAACCTTCAAGCAAGATTTCCAGAACAACATCAAACCACGTTCAATCTTCAAGCAAAATCTTCAGAACACCTCCAGAACACTCGTCCACTCAAAATTTCCAGAATCTCGTCAAATTCTTCAGCAAGCTTCTTGGATCTTCATCAGGAAATCTCATCTGGTTGTGGATCTTCAGCGAACCATTAGCCTCCTCAACGAGCGTCAAGCATCGTTCGTCTCCCCAGGTTCTTAACTCCTTTCTTGCATATGTGTGTTGTAGATGCAATCCTTGAGATGCTTAGGTTAGGATTTTTGTTTTGGTGAGTTCTGTTAAGTGCATGCGTGATAATGATTAGGGTTTACTTTTAGAGATTTGATGAAATGTGTTTGAGGATTCTGGGGGAAAGCTGCAGAGAGCGTGAGAGATAGAGGAAGAAGATGGTGAAACGGCGCTTGATGAACAGTGCCAGAGAGAAATTAGGAGGAGTTAGTTTTGATTAGGGTTTGTCTGGGTTTAGGGTTTGGACGTTGGGCTTAGGCCCAAGCGTGTTCTGCTAACACTACACCCTGTTTCACTCAATCTCTCCCCTCATGCGTGTGGAAACTGAATGAGTAAGTTGGGCCTTAGGCCCTGAGTGCTAACAGCACCCCCTCGTCCAAGCCCAGTAATGAAATAACTAGGAATTTGCTAGTGCTGCACCCCTTCCCCATATGTTTTTCTGATTGTGTGGTTTCCAATCTTGGGCCCTGCGCCCTAGTGCTATTGGCACCTCCCAATCAGGGCCCAATGTAGAATAGGCTTGAATCTGTTGCTGTTTAAACCCCCTCCATTTTATTTTCTTTTATTTTGTTTTTTCTTTTATATTTCCATATTAAATAAATCAGAATAAATTGAAAATAGTTGTTTTTTTTATTAATTCTTTTTCTACCAATGCATCATAATTCCTAGAAAAATAAATAAAAATAAAAATGACACTTTATTTTTGTTTTGCTATTTTTTACATATTTTCCAATTAATTGATTTCTTTTTTTTATATTTTTAATGCATGCATATCATTAGAAAATTCATAAAAAATGGTAGATTTAGTCAAATAATTCCGTTCTTTTTTCTGTAGACTCGTGATTCAGTGTAGAATTTTATAGTGCAGAAACATTAGCTTAATCATGCATTTTCATTTTAATTGCATTTTTTTCACTGTTATTGATGTTGAATAGCTGGTTTGTGGATATGTCTGTGTTGCTGATTTTAGTTCTTTCATCTGGTGTTGAATTTTGTTCTGATTTTTTAGTATGTTATCCTAGAGCCATGTAGGTCTCCCATTAGATTTTTGATAGTTTTTATAGGATGTTCTGATGTGATTTGTCTGAGCCTGAAGATAGGGGAAGTCTTGATGACTTCTGACTTTGAAGTTCAACTGTGGTTGAACTTCAGAGATAGTCTCTTGTGGTTTCTTGGCCTGTGGGTTCTTCTTAAGGTGGGAGCTGATGGAGGTCCTGTTGGAGATTGCAAGGATGCAGTGGATTGAGGCTTAGTCTAGGAGCTTGTTGCCTGTTTGTGAGGTTCGAGATCCTGAAGTTTGAAGGGAGTTTATGGTACTTTCCTGAGGAAGGCACTATGAATGACTTTCGTTCTTTCTTCTCACCTCTTTCGTAAGTATCCAATGATGTCGGAGCCGACTTGTGAGTTTAATTTCTCCTGAGGAGGAATGTAAACTGATCACCTGTTGTTGAGCCACATGGGATACGATTCCTAAGTGGAAGTCCCCTAGTACTTTCCTGAGGAAGGTCCTATGGGTCTATTCACTTAGTTCCAGTAGTTTGTCTAGGATTTCTTAAGTATCCAGTGATGTTGGAACCAAGTTGTGAGTTTAATTTCTCCTGAGGAGGAATATAAACTAATCACAGTTGTTGAGCCACGTAGGATACGATTCCTAAGTGTCAGCCTCCTAGTACTTTCCTGAGGAAGGTCCTACGAGTCTGTTCACTTAGTTCCCCTAGTGCATATAGGTATTTCTCAAGTATCCCGTGATGCCGGAGCCTTCATGTGAGTTTAATCTCTCCTGAGGAGGGATGTAAACTGATCACAGTTGTCGAGCCGCATAGGATATGACTCCTGAGTAGTAACCTCCTGGTACTTTCCTGAGGAAAGCACTATGGGCTTGTCTGCTTAGCTTCCTTTCTCTGGTAAGCTTGTTCTGAAGCTTGGAGACTGGGATTGATTCCTCTTGCTTAGGGTTTTGATTAGAATTTTTGCTTAGATCCTTGCTTAGGGTGTTGTATAGAGTTTTGTTTAGAGCTAGATTAGGAGCTTGTTTCAGGTTTGTTAGAGGCCCTGCTCAGGGTTAGTCTCTTTGTATTGTTTGACTTGTGTGATATTATGTTGCATTAGACTTAGGCGTTCATCTAGATAGTTCTGAATAGGTGCATCTTAGAAGTAGACTGTGTGTGCATAAGAAGTTGAGGTGGTCCTCCTTCTGCTTGTTTGTTATTGCGTGGCTTTGCTTGTTGGTATTTGGTGGAGCTGAGCTCCCTTTGCCTTTGTGGTTTGCGGCCTCTGTGCCTTGTTTGTTTAATTGTTGCATTCATGCATATTTTCAGTATTCCTTTACGTTGCAGTTTCTTGTTTGTAGTTTAGTCCTGTTGCCATGATCCCTTAGGAGCTCTGACTTCTCCGCTGCGGAGTTGTTATGATAGACATTAGGATGGTCAACCAGGTGTGATAGCAGTAGGTCGATTCCCCTGTTTCTCAGCTATAGTTCTAGAGTTTCCCTTTCCTTTCTGTAGGAGCTTTTGAGTAGCTTGACCCGTAGTTAGCTGAACTACAGCTGCTCTGATTCTTCGTTCCAGACGAAGATATGTAGGCATAGGATGCGATATCCTAGCGAGCACACTAACGACTAACCTTTGTTCTCTCGCGGCTGTGCGATCGAGACTTTCCCGCTAACGACTAATTGTTATCCCTTTCTCTTGCCCGAGTGTATTTGAGACCAGATCGTATTTGTAGGTTCCCGAGCCTTAGAGACCAGTTTGTTTTCTCACTGCTGTGTGAGAGCCCCTGTTTGCCCGTAGTTAGCCGAACTACGTTTGCTCTGATCTTTCATTTCAGATGAAAGTACGTAGGCACAGGACGCGATGTCCTGGCGAGCAACCTTTCCCCGTTTAGACGTAGGAAGTCGAACTACGTTGACTCTGACTTTCCCATTGCACGAGGGAATACGTAGGCCCAGAACACCGTATGTTCTGTCGAGTCCTGTCCCTTTATTTTCTTTTCAGACCAGCCATTAGCGTAGATAGATAATACACCCTTTTACCTATAAACACCAAGCGTGGATCCCATCGAGTACGATGGACGTGAGGGGTGCTAATACCTTCCCCTTGCGTAACCGACTCCCGAACCCAGGCTATGGTTGCGATGACCATACCTTTTCCCCGTTTTTGCGAGGTTTACTTCGAGCGTTTCCTTTCCCGCTCTGAGGGATAAATAACGCACGGTGGCGACTCTTCTGTCAGCCGGCGCCGATTTTCGCAGTAGCGACATGAAGCACACACGGGTCATAGCCTCTTTCACTCTTCCTTGGGTCAGTAAAATGGAAGGTGCATGGTGTAGAAATGAAAGGAATTAATTTTGGTCAAACCATTCCATACACCAAGTTTGGATTCATGACTTTTCAAGTAATAAAAATTGAAAAAGTGGTACATAAAGGCTTTCCATGTTGGTCCAAATGTGGTAAAACTCTTTTGGTTCATGTAATGGTATGAAAAGATTCAAAAATGGAGCAAAACATGACTTGTAATGTAAGGTACTTAAGTCATGACCAAAAATCCAATTTTCCACCTTAAAATGGTTCTCATGACCATATAATCCATCAATCCTCATGAGTTTCAAGTTAATTGTGGATTTAAGACCCTTAGGCACAAGTTTCATGTTGGTTGGAATTGCATTTGAGGTCCATAAGTTCATGGAAAAGGTCATTGAAAATGATGACCTATAATGAACTTTCCTAAAATACACTTACCTTGTGAGGTCCATAACTTGATATTTAAAAATGATAAAGAGGACTTCTAGGATTTTTTGAAAATATAAGATCATAAGGAATAACTTTTATGTTCACTTGAAGTTGAGGAGAAACTTGATTCTAGGCCAAATATGCCTTGGAAGTGGGTTGACTTTGAGTTGACCAAAATTCTCTTTATTTGAGGATCCTAACTTGTTGACATCATAACTTGAGATGTACAAACTCAATGGATGAGTTCTTGTACTAAAAAGAAAGCTTGAAGAATGCTCTACAAGTTTCATGTTTTTATGAAAAGGAGATTGAGCTTGCATCATAGGGAAAAATGTCCTTGAAGTTAGGCACTAAAGAAGGGGATTTTACACTGAAATCATATGAAACCCTAATTTAGTAACTCCTTGAACTATTGAATCCTCTTGATTTGATATTATAATAACATTTTAGATGTTTAATATGACTTCCCATGGCCTCAATGACTTAGAAACAAGTTTTGAACCCTCTCAAGTCCACAGTTGACTTTGGGTTGACCTGATGAAACCCTAGTTCCATGTCTTTTGACTGTGGCCTTTGCAGATGAATTGAATGACTACAACAACTCCACAATGACCCCTAAGGTACTCAATAAGCTTTTAAACCAAATAATTGTCCAAATAAATGACCTTACAAACCCCTGATGATTCTCTGATGATCCTCAAGATGGGAGGTGATACCAATACAAAAACTTCTCCCCTCAAGGAGCTTTGAAACTTCTCCATAATGACGAACCCCTGATGGCTTGCACAAATGCTCTTGCTTGAGCTTGAAACCAGAGATACTCTCCTCTTGAATGGAACAACACACCTCTTGATCCCCCGCTAAGAACAATGCTATGCAAATGCAAATGCTAAAATGAATATGAAACATAAGCCAAGTACAAGAAATGGTTGGTCAAATTTTGGGGTACAACAACCATTAAGACCCCTCAGTATTCAATATACTTAGA
The DNA here is from genome assembly GCA_963859935.3 of Lathyrus sativus. NCBI lineage: Eukaryota > Viridiplantae > Streptophyta > Magnoliopsida > Fabales > Fabaceae > Lathyrus > Lathyrus sativus. Next base: position 290,049,721 of record OZ012739.1, on the reverse strand, counting down.
GAGTTTAATTCCTTGATAATATTTGTTTTTGAGCCGAGTAAGTTGTCCTTTTGTCATTTCATTGAATGTGGCTCAAATCACCAGTAAGAGTAGATAGGATTTAAATTGATCACTTCAACACCTTATTATGCTCAGGCAAACAGACAAGTCGAAGCGGCCAACAAGGTGTTAATTGGGCTCATTAAGAAAAAAATTGCTGAAAGACCCAAGAACTGGCATAAGATGTTGGATTACATTTTGTGGGCTTGTCAAATGTCTCCTAAGAAGTCGACTAGTTCGACTCCCTTTCGTCTGGCTTTCGGTCATGATGTTGTTCTCACAGTGGAGATTTGTCTACAATCCATAAGAATGCAGCGTCAACATGAGATCCCATTGGAGCAATACTGGAGCATGATGCTAGATAAAATAGTAGACTTAGATGAAGAAAGGATGGTGGAATTATACAGGTTGTTACACCAAAAGGCACGCGTCACTAGGGCGTACAATAAGAAAGTCAAAGAAAAGACCTTTGCAGATAATGACTATGTATAGAAAACGGTCTTACCAATAGATCGACGAGATCGAAGGTTAGGGAAGTGGTCACCAAACTGGGAAGGGCCGTTCCAAATAACCCAAACATTCAACAATAATGCATATGAGATTCGAGAAATTGGTAAAGACCAATGGATCATAAGGATAAATGGGAAATATTTGAAAAAATATAAACCTATGTTACAAGAAGTTCGAATCCAAAATACTATTAATTAATAAAAGACCTACGGTGGTGGAAGGCCAACACAGTTACAAATGCCTCCACCATGGAGTTACAACCAAAGTATTAATGAAATTTAAAACAATGCAGATTATGCAGGAAATTTGACTTTGAAGCTTTCAAAAAGGGTCCTCTCATGATCCACCCTGTGTTCCAAAAGAAATTTCCTCGGTCGCATTTGATTGATGGTCTTCTTGAGTGCAAGGGCATTTTTAACATGAGCTATCCCTTGGTATACTTCTTGATTGATTGCCTCCTGAGCTGGAAGAGATTCATCAGAATCCAAAAAGGCTTTCTACTTCTCTACCTCAGCAATCATCCTCTCTAGTTCCGCCATATGGGCTCTATAGTCAGATATTTGATGGACGAGGGCTTGACGCTTGTCAGAATGTTCCTATTTCGTGGTCAAAATCTTTGAGTTTTTTCTCGCAAAAAGAACTAAGATACCACGTATATTTCATCTCGGTGATTTTCCCCTTGATTTGGGTGGGGGTCTGCTTACATATTGACAGGTCTTTCGTCAACTGAGTGAAGAAGGCCTCAAACTCAACAAAGTATTTGGCCATAGAGGGAGGCACGTTATAGAGGGAAAGCTCGTCCAGAATTTTAAAAACATCACAAACCACAACTGACTCTTCTGCCACCGCCTCTAGGAATTCGTCCTCAAACAGATGTGTCTTCAAATGTTGAAGTTTCAGTTTGATCGAATCATCCATCTCTGGGTTGAGGGCGGTCGTCGAATCAGCAGGGGTATCGTCCACGGTCGACTAACGGAGTTTGAGAAGCGCCTTCAAGGCTTCTGCTGGATTGGAGTTCTTCATGGCTTGGATTTATGTTGGGGTAGGTATTTTTTCAATTGAAGGGCCACCTTCATTTGGACCTCGAGGGTCCGAGGAACCTTCGACAGTGGCTGGGATGAACACTGGATTGTCTTTTTCACCAATGGCCATATTTCCTCTATCAGTCTCAGCTGCGTGATCAACAGGGTTAGGTTTCACTGCTGGATTCTCCTCTGTCGATGCCCCCTAAAAAATTTCAATCTTTTGAGGGCTAAACGGAGGCGCAAAATCAGTAAGATGGCCATCAGTCGTTGCGGCCTGGTCAGCGTCTACATTAACACTTGTGTCGGTCGCATTATCCTACATAGTACATGTTGCACCCCAAAATTTGACCAACATTTATTTATCCATTGAGTGTTTGAAAGTTGATACATTCATCAGAAAGTTCAAGAGATCCTCAGAGGAGTGGGTTGAAACCAGGATTGTATGCTTCATAGCTTGAGAGTTGTGGGTGTTCCTCAGATGATTCTGAGACTTTGAGAAAGAACTTGGTGTTTTGGGAAATCCTATGAGATGTCTTGATAGCCATCATGAAGCCCAGAGAAGTCATTATGCAAGAGTTCAGAGGATTCAACCATGAATGGTAGAATTAGGGTTTTGACTGGGTCAACCCTAGGATCACTGAAGATTTGGAGAAGGTTGAGACCTAATCCAAGGGCTATGAGATCATGGAATGATGCATAAAGATGTTATAAAGATGATTCCTAGACCAATTCATCATGATTGAGGAGTTTGAGAAGTTTCAAGTTAGGGTCTCCAAGGATTGTCAGTGAAAAAACCCTAGTTTGATCCCTATCTTCCAGGCAGTTTTAGCTCTAGATGTGATTGATATCTCATCTTCCCCACAACATGAATGTTGTATAGCTTGTTCTAAGCTTTAATTTGAGTGGTGTAAGTCCTTGATAGGAGTTACAGAGCTCAAGTTATGGTTTTGACAAATTGCAGGTCAGCTGAGGTGTGTGAATCTGGGTCCTTGAAAGTCACCCAACTTGCAGACAAAGTTTGCCCTAGTAGGATGATTCCTATGATTTCTTGGTCAACATGAATGTTGGAGGGCATCTTCTTAGATTTAATTTGAGTGGTAGAAGTCCTTGATAGGATTTGGGGAACTCAACTTATGGTTTGAACAAGACAGGGGTATTTTGGTCATTTGTCAGTTATAGGTCATTTTAGCCAATGCCTAAAACTCCTATTTCCAAGCCTCAAATGGAAAAACTCAAAACATGAAAGTTGTTCAAAATGTGATTTTAAGTCTAGAAAGAAGGTCATAAATTGTTGGAAAAACTCATAGCATGGATTTGCATGATTGGTCAAAAATGAACTAAAAATGGCATATAAGTTTGAAAAGTTGAATTTGAAAATTGGTTTGTGAGATCCACAAACCCAAAATAGGTCATCCAATATATCATTTTGATTGGAAACACCATTTTGAGAACATTGGTTTAGGTAGAATTTTGATTTAAAGCTTAAAAAATGAGGTTCCTTTGAAAAAATGTAACTTGAAAAAGAAGGCAACTTTGAAAAGGCTTGCACAAGGAAAAGTAAAGGGCTGATCTCATTTCTCATTACTCAATATCTAATATTAAGGCATTTTGGCATAGAATGCAAGGTTTAAGGCAAGGGAGATGATATTTTCAAAGTCTCTTTTAAGGAGAAGTTCATGAACTTTCCAAGAGGATTCTAGATGTTTCCAATAACTTCCATCTACTACTATAAGAAGGGTGATCTTCATAGTGCTCAAGGTTGGTGATAGCAAGAGGATTCAGAGGGGAGAGAAAGAGAGAAGCAGCCATTGAAGAGGTTTCTTCAAATTGAAGCAATTCTGATTTCCTTCCATTGCAGATCTTCTCCTTCATCACAAGTGCAAACAGAAGGCTATTGATCATCCAAGGACCATTTGGAAGAAGTCTCAAGGCCTGAAAGCAGCCACACGAGTCTCCACCATAACCTCTTGACAGGTTCTTTCTCATCACCATTCTCTTAAGTTATGTAGTTTTGATTAGTTTTATAGGTCTAGAACTGGTGCATTAGGTTAGATGATGAAGCTCTGAGAATTAGAGCTCGATCCATGGTAGTTGATGGCAGAGCCAAGAAACTATGATCTCCAAGAATTAGCTGGTTTGTGAGCTTCAGTTAGCAAGGACTAGCTTAGAATGGTTAGGGTATTGTGTATAATAACTGTATGCCATTAGATTCAAGGATTATGGAAGGATGACATCAGGTGCATATGGTTGAGCCATGATCTTGCAAGCTTATGTTGGGGTGATCTAGAGAGAGTTAGGGAAATTGGTACGTATGGCTGTGTTCCCCTGGATGAGTAGATGATCTTTCGTTTTGGAATCGTGGAATTTCATCCACTGAGCAGAGAGAACAAGATGGATGAGTTTGTGTGCATGAAACGGGTGAATCTGAAAACCCTAAGTCGTTTTGGGGACGATGACCAGCGTCCATCGGATTAGCCTGACTAATTGACCTATTCATCTCAATCTACGGCCCAGATCGCTTGTGAGAACGGAGGGAAAATTTGAAAATGGAAACGCACCGTTTCACTTAAACGGTGGTCCCTGGGCCTGTCTGTTCTATTCACACCCCCCTGTGGTCTGGCCCAAATGGAATGTACTGCGCGCCTGTTCTATTCACACCCCTCCCTCATTTTCCTTATTTCATATTTTTATTTTGTTTTATGTTTTTAATGAACTTTAAAAATTCATAAGTAATTGATAAATAATGATTTTTTACTCATTCTTTTTTCTATGTTTAGATAATTTTGTGTAGAAAAATATAAAAATAAAAATGAAATTTTATTTTTAATGTAGAATTTTTAGTGATATTTTCTTGTAAATAGTGTATGTTATTTCTTTTAGTTGATACCTTATCTTGCAAGAATTGTTTTAGGACCTTCCCTTAGGTTTTTTAATTCATTCTTTTTTGTGTAATTAGATATTGAACCCTAGTTTCATGTAGGATTTATCCCTTGATTTTAGAAAGTAAATTTGACTAGATTAGATAGTTGAACTTAGGATAGTTTAATTAGGGTTTTTAAGTAGTATACTTGAACTTCAACATTTTATTTTTGGGGTTTTTAGGACAAGTTAGCCTATGGGGAATATATGGGACTTAAGGGTAGTTAAATAGGATCCCCTAGAATTTATATTAGGAATTTGTATGGTATTTTAGTATTTTTCATTGATTTTTGAATGTATGGATAGTATGTGTGTTGCTTAAAGGCATAAGTTGTATTGTTGTGTTTTCTTTCCTTCTCTGTTGAGTGTGTGAGCTTTGAAGATTGAGTTGAAGACCTTGTGGATCATCATGGAAGCTTTGAAGACCTTGCAAAGGAGTTTAGCATAGCTTTTGTTTGTTTTGTTTATAGGTTGATAGGTGCATATGCAGAGCCCTAGATAGAATATTTTGTTCAATAAACAAGGAGTGTCTTGTTCACCTCCTTTCTTCTCTGTGACATAGAGTCCCTTAAGGGTATTCACCTCTCTCCTTTGGAGGGATTAGTGACCTTGCCCTATAAGGTAGAACTTTGAGAGAGCCTTTCCTTTGATGTTAAGTTCTCAATGGCATCCTTTGGAAGTCAGTGAGTACTGTAACATCCCCACCTCATCTTGTTAACTGAATCTTGTTTGCTGGAGCATTGGAGCCATTGAAGATAGAAGCTGAGGCCTTGAAGAGGATGATTCCTTGAAGATTATTGGAGTCTGAAGACTCTGTGAAGATCAAATTGATGCCTGAAGATCCCTGAAGATAGTGAAGCCTGAAGGTGGAGCTGGTCAAAGAAGCTGAAGCTCAAAGGGAGAAGATGAGTTGATACTCATGTTGTAGGGTTGATACCTGGAAAGCGAGTGATCTCTGAAGTATGAAGACTGGGTTGCTGCTGGAGGAGCTGAGGCTTTCTTCTGTTTTCTTTGATGTATTGTGTGTTTTGTCTGATTTGTCTGCTGCATTAGACTAAGCACATTTAGAATAAGTTCAGTCTAAGAGCATGAGTGCATCTGATTGTATTGTTACTGCCTGGCTTTGCTTGCGGGTATTCGGTAGAGCCCAGCTCCCTTGCCCATGTGTTTATTTTGCTTGATAGCATTTCATTTCTTTCATCTGTATGATTGCAATTTACCGTTTTTGCTTGATAGCATGTTGTTTATTTCAGTATGATTACTGTTATTTCATGACTGGCTTGAGGTCGAGACGAGCTTGTGGAGGCTGAAGCCCCACACACATTTCCTCCCTCACTTGCATTGCATGCATTTTACTGTTAAAGCTGATGCTTTTGTCTGTTTTGGTGTATCATTGACATGATCCCTTAGGACTCTCATTTCCTTTGATAAGGATTTGATGATAGACTTTTAGGTTGAAACCTATGCATGACAACATCTAGGAGTTCCCTATTCAAACCTCAACCATAAGATGAATCCATGGCATGATAACAGTAGGACTTGATAGTCTCCCTCCTAGTTGGGTCTGTTCTCTTCTCATCTCGAAACAGTTTAAGATACAGTAATCATGAATGATTTCTTTCGTACGTTACGAGCCTTAAGCTATCTGAGAAAGGATTGTGGGAGAGTCTCTTTTCCATAGTCTGGATGTTTAGTATGGTACCCTTTGGGTGACATGCGACGCATTCACTCTCAGGTCATAGTTTCTAGTGCGGTTGAAATCGCAAACACAATAAAAAAACACTTCTTTTAGGAGATAACCCGTAGTTTCCCGAACTACGTTTGCTCTGATCTTTCATACCAGATGAAAGTACGTAGGCATAGGATGCGACGTCCTAGCGAGCAACCTTTCCCCCGTAGTTAGCCGAACTATGTTGACTCTGATTTCTCATTCTCTGATGAGAATACGTAGGCATAAAGTGCGACGCTTTGCCGAGTCATTTTTCTTTTCTTTTTCAGCCAGCCTTGATAGGTAGATAGATTATAACTAACCCGTCCAAGTAAACAAACAAGCGAGGATCCCGTCGAGTACGACGGACGTGAGGGGTGCTAATACCTTCCCCTTGCGTAACCGACTCCCGAACCCAGACAATGGTTGCGATGACCTTGTCTTACCCTTATTCGTCAGGTTTTTCCGATCGTTTCCTTTCCCGCTCTGAGGGATAAATAACGAAAGGTGGCGACTCTTCTGTTGTGCCGGCACCTTATTTTCGCGCAAGCGACAGCTGGCGACTCTGCTGGGGACTCCAACGGTTCCCTGCGAGTCAATCCTATCGTTTGTATGTTTGCTTGTTGGGTTGCGTTTGTTTATCGCATTTTTACTTCTCGCGCTTTATTTCCCGCATCTTATATTCAGTAAAATATGATTATTTGTGTTGTTGTGGGATGGGAGTTCTGATTGAGTGAGAGGCCAGACCCAGGCTTGAGTGCACCATAGACTTAGAGTGGAAATTAGTGGGTGTCGCTACTGCGAAAATCGGCGCCGGCTGACAGAAGAGTCGCCACCGTGCGTTATTTATCCCTCAGAGCGGGAAAGGAAACGCTCGAAGTAAACCTCGCAAAAAACGGGGAAAGGGTATGGTCATCGCAACCATAGCCTGGGTTCGGGAGTCGGTTACGCAAGGGGAAGGTATTAGCACCCCTCACGTCCGTCGTACTCGACGGGATCAACGCTTGCTTGGGTTGTCTACTGGATGCAAAACAATCTTATCTACGGCTGCTAAATCTAAACGGAAGGGAATTGACTCGATAGAGCGTCGCACTCTATGCCTACGTATTCTCAAGAGAGAAAGTCAGAGTCAACGTAGTTCGGGACTACGGGGAAAATTGGCTCGCCAAGACCTCGCGTCTTGTGCCTACGTACTTCCACTGGATGGAAGATCAGAGCTTTACGTAGTTCAGACTAACTACGGCTAAACAAACATTCTCACACTGCAGTGAGAAAAACAACTGGTTTCACAGGGTCGGGAACCTATGGTCAAAGCTACGGCTTGGTCTCAAATGCACTCGGGCAAGAGAGAAAAAAGGGTTACAATTAGTCGTCAGCGGGAAAGTCTCGATCGCACAGCCGCGAGAGAACAACAAGTTAGTCGTTAGTGTGCTCGCTAGGATATCGCATCCTATGCCTACATATCTTCGTCTGGTACGAAGAATCAGAGCAGCTGTAGTTCAGCTACTACGGGACCACAGCTCAAATCTCGTTTTATTAATCTCTGAAAAATGATTACAATGGGTGCATATTGAAAATAAATCTCCTAGGAAATGCTATCCTATTCTATCTTGAAAAATCGACTGAGAAATAGCCCCCTAACAAATGGGCTTCTAAGCTATCCTAAAAGTCGTAAAATAAAGTCTATGAAAATATCCCTAAAAGAAAATGCTTTAAAAAATATTAAACCTACTTTAATATTTTTTCTCTTTTTCCTTTTCTTTTCAACATATTTTTCTCTATATTTTCTTTTCATTTTTTCTATATTTTCAAATATATTTCTTTATTCTTTTCCTTTTTTCATAATCTTTTTCTATATTCTTTTTCATAATATTTTTCACTTTTTCATCTCTTTTTCTATTTTTTCAAGAATAAAAATAAAGAAAATACAAGAAAAAGGGAGGGGGGTGTAACTGGTCAATATAGGGGGATAACAGGAAAATAAAAAAAAACAACAAATAAACTGGGCCCAGCCCAAGTCTCTCAAAAAAACGCAGAAGGGGGTGTGTTGTGTAAACTGGGGGCGTTGCAGATGCATTAGGCCCAAGCCCACTTCCTTCAGCCAAAAACGTGAGGGAGAGAGCTGACCAAAAAAACTATTGGGCCTGGCCCAATCTCAACCTTCTCCTCCCTTCTCTGAACAACCAAAGGAACCCTAATCTTCTCAATCTCCCTTCAGCGCCGCCGCCGTTCCTTCTCCTCCGTTCTCTCTTCAACCTTGCTCTTCTAAAACCATCCCAGCTTCCCTCTCAACACCATGCCCACTCACAACAAACACCAAACTTCTAACCTCTCACAACTTGTTTAATCAAACCGAGTAAACACCAACACTGCTTCTTCCAAGCACTCGAAGACTCTCAAAGATGGGCCTTGGATGAAGACGAAAATGCAAAGGGAAACTACTCGCGGATAACAACGTCACCAAAAATAGTTACTACGAAACCTGGAGATTTGAGGGTTAGTTCGTGTTCTCCGTAGATCCAGGTGAAGACGAAGGTGCTCTTACGAGGATCTTCAGTGTTCCGTAGCCTGGAGACGTTTTTGTGAACGTTTGTGGACGAATCTTGAAGATGGCTAAAAGATCTTTGGAGATCTGTTGATGAGTGCTCTGATGAAGGCTTCGTTGTTAAAGAGCGCGCTTGGAAGATCCTGGTGATTTATTGAGGATTTACAGAATCTGGAGCACTATTCTGGGGATGAACGATGAAGATCCAAAGATCTTCATCAAAAATCTTGAAGGTTGTTCTTCTGGGAAAAAGGAAGATGGATCTGGTGATTGGTGAATCAGAGAGGACGGAGACGAGATTGAAGGATCCTGGTGAAAGATCGTGGTGGTGTTCTTGACCATTGTTGATGAACTTTCTGGAAATTCATTGAAGGAACTGACGAACATGATGAAGGTTTCTGGGGAAGGTCACGAAGATGAATCAAATCGTTGATGATGATGATGAAGATCTGGGGATCGTGTTGGTGCGTTCTTGAGGTTTTCTGGTGTTTTAGGGTTTTCTGGTGATGGCGCGGTGGCGTTCATGGTGGTGGTGGTCGGAAACTGGAGAAGATAGGAGGAGCAGGGAGATGAAGACTAGGGGAATGGATGAAGGTCTTACCGGAGAAGATGAAGATTTTTTCTGGAAATTTGAGTTTTCCGGTGGGGTTTCGGTGACGGCACGGTGGCCGCCGGCCATGCAGGCCGGCCGGTGGTGGCTTTCAGGCGAGGTGTAGGGAGACGCCACGTGGGGCAGGTAATGGAGAAGTGGAGCGCATGGCCTCCACGTGTGGGGGAATGTGGCTGAGAGAGAGAGGAATAGTGGGATACGTGGCGTGATATGGGTGAGGAACGTGGGCCATCCCTCTGGCCAACACGTGGCGTGCTGGTACTTATAGAGCTGAGAAATTCCTGAATATTCTAGATCCTTCTAGACGGTGCTGGAGAAAGCTGGAGTACTCTGGATTATGCTGGATATTTTCTGGACCAATGCTGAATGAACATGGACAAAAAAAATTGCTAACTGGGCTGCGAAAATGACTGAAGCCCAACGAAAATGAATGAAAAAAACTGCAAAAAAAAAACTGAAAAACAAAATTAAAACCTAATTATCATCTAATCCTAATTAAACTCAATTAACTATTAATCTAATAATACTCTAAAGAAAATCTAATAAACCCACTAATATACTTCTAATAAAATTCTAATAAACTATATTAAATTCTAAAAAAAACTATTAAAGCTATTTAAAAAACTATTTAAAAAAATATACTAATATTCTAGAAAATCCTATATTATCCTAAAATGAAAAATGCTATTAAATTCTATTAAAATTTCTAAAAACTATATTACTATATTATCTAAAAATATTAAAATCTATTAAAATCCTATTAAATCCTAAAAATGAATTTAAAATCTATTTAAAACCCTAAAAAATCCTAAAAAATCCAGAAAAATCACCATAATTCCCGGAGGAACAAAAATAAGCACCGAACGACACAAAAATAATCGGTAAAAATAAACGGGTACCGAAATAACCCAAAAATCGATTCTACTGATTGAAAACACCTGAAACACGAGACGAGAGCTGTGATCCCTGATAAAATCAATACAAATGCACAATACAATGTATGCAATATGCAGATGCGAATGCGGTTATGCGTCGAAACATCGAGCCAAATGCGAGACCCGGTTGGTCAAATTTTGGGTGCAACAGCTGCCCCTATTCAAGCGGCTTCGACCTGAATGGGTGAAGAGCGCTCAGCCTTCAAACATTCAAGGTAGATGACGGTTGAATACAAATGGAACCCTGAAATTTGCCAACCGCAAGAATATACTGCAAAACTGCTCAACTTGCCGAACATTGGAATACTAGCTGCTCACTGCCCGCCGTAGAATTTCAACACTAAAGATATATGATACCCTGGCCCCTGGCCACTCTGCAGGATGTATCTTCGACTTCAGTCACACGTTGATTCATCAACAAGGAAATCTGAACTCACAGGAACCTTCTGATACCACCCTCAGGCGCTTGCGAAATCCATCTTCAGATTAGACATCACTGTTGGAGCAGACATATCACGCTGCTAAGGACTTCAAGAATCATCCTGAACCAACAAATTTGTCGGGCACCTTCAAGAATCATTCCTGAACCGATAACCATTCTGGAGACTTTGTTTTGCTAGGCATTCTAGGAATCTTCCTGGGCAACTCTTGCTGAGGACGCTGCCGGGGAGCTCAAGCATCATACTAGGCGAACAACTCGGGAAGCTGTGCTGAGGTCTTAAGAATTATCTTAAGTAAACGGCTCTGCTGAGGGATTCAAGAATCGTCTTGAACTGAAGACTTCGCTGGGGAGACGAGAAGCTTAACCACACAACTCTGCAGGTGAACAAATTCGAAATCCAATAGGTAACCATCCTGGTCCATGTTTCGACATGCGTATGCTGGATAATGATGCAATGTCCTATATGATATGTAAATGCTATGCGTTCTGCTTGAAAATGCGATGCCCAGACGGCATGGATATACTATATGCTTGATAGATGCAATGACTATATATGCAAATGCTAATGCAAGCTCTAGCTGCCAGAGAACACCAGGTCTGAAAACCACTTGGCAAAATAAATGCCAAAGGCAACGCCAACTTTACTGGGGATGACCCGAAGTCACAGAATTGTCTCAGCAAAATAAATGCTGGAAACGGGAAATCAAATCCGCTGAGGATAACCATCCTGCTGGAGAAATGGAAAGGGAACCCTGCTTGGCAACTTCACTGGGGGAAGAAAACGACTTTGCTCGGGGATGCTCTCTTCCAACCATTGGCAACTGATTGTACTCTGCGGGGATTGACCCAAGCTGGGATTGATTGCACGCAGCACACTGCTGGAAATGCTCATACTATCGAGGATGTCAATCTTGATCTGCTGAAGATACTCCTGATCCTTCTCTGATACAGGGTACAATACAATCTCGGTTCTTCCGGGGATAATAAGCAACTTTCATCTGCTAAAGAGTAACAATTCTGATTTAACAATATTCACAAGGAATTCAAACATTACTCGGAGCGCTGGCATCCGTTGAGCTTCGTATCGGGGAACATGACAACATGCGAGTCATTGGGAAATACTGTGTCAGATACCTTTAGGTTTTTGTTTTTTCTGGTTTAGAATAAACATGGACTATGTACACAGTGGAATGGAAAATACTAGACGAGAACTAGCATTCAAAGGTAGACTACTAGGCGAGAACTGATAGGAAAGTCGAACACACATTGATTTTTGTGTTTTGAACATCAGACGAGGCTGACTGGATACCAGACTGAGGAAAAGACAACCAGGCGAGAACTGGTTGAAAGCTGACGTACACCAGGCGAGAACTGGTATAACACTTGGGTTAAAACATACGAGAACTGATTACGCGATGACATGTACCAGGCGAGAACTGATACAACTCTTGAAGAAACGGTGACCAAACGAGAATTGGTCACCAATAAACTGCACCAGGACGGGAACTGCTGCTTACAATAAACTGCACCAGGACGGGAACTGACGCTTACAATAAACTGCACCAGGACGGGAACTGATGCTTACGAAAGGGTGGGCCAGACGAGAACTGGTTACCGATTTGCCATGCGAGAACTGGACTTTGGAAACGACTGGTTACTGACACGTAACAGGTTTAAACTGCAGGATAATGATCCAACGACAACAAGACCTTCTTATTTGAAAGGTTCAGGGTTTGATAAGGGTACTGACATGATTCCCCGATACTCAACTCTGGCTGGGGATAAACAGATTGGTTTGAACAACTTGCCTCAGTATGATTCAACTTGCCCCAATCTAACTCTTGGGAGTACCTGCTCTGACAGCTTGCCTTGAGAAGACTTCGAGAATATTTGCCCCGGTATCTGTATGACAACAGAATTCAATCTCCATTAGACACCTATTACCCTGAATGGTTTCATCATTTCTGAACTGACTTGCCCCTGAATGAGCGATGAGCGACTCAACCCGATCTGATTATCCACCGGAAGTATCTGCTTTCAAATATCTGCATTCTGTATAATTGCCCTTGATTGGCTCTCGAGAAGACTCACTTCTGATCAACTGCTTCTCAAACAACTGCCCCTGCTCAACTGAAGCTTCGGGACTTGTCCTCAGACTGACTGATACTGAACTTACTGGAAGTCCGTGCCCCTGATTCATTGGGCTTCACAACATACACCATTCTGGTTCAGATTGCTGGATTACTCAGTCCTGCTCGATTATTCCTGCTGGAATTTCTTTTATGCCAACTACTAACCTGCAATTAGAATCATCTGTCCACGAATGGTAATCTTAATGCAGTGGTTATGCAGATTTTGAAAAAATTTGAGCTGTCACTCATTTACATGCAATGATAATTGTGAGTGACGAGGGAACCGAAGTTCAAACGTAGTGCTTACGTGGTCAGTGAAAATACAACAAGGATGTGACTAGCAAGTCAAGAAGGAGTCAGGTTACTCAACCTTATCGTAATGCGCTTCAGAATATCCCTACCTCAATTAGGTCTTTTGAGGGTTGTATCGTGGTCGGGTTCACGGTTCGTGAAACAAAGGATGTTTGGCTCAAATTTTGATTTGTACCCACCCCTTCTACGTGATGATCTCCGATCCTAAGGTTCAGCTAACCTGGCACAAGCATTCGCCTCTTCGAGAGGTATGTCGAATGGTAAGAACCATGGCTAAGGAATTCACAAAGCTTTTCTGGAGTGATAGTTACTCCTTCTTCGCTTTCAGTGTCTGTGTACACGACTTTGTGATTTGCTGGGGAAAATTTTCTTTTGACCCCTCTTTTTCATTCTTTTGATTCCCTAACTTTTGCCTGGACAGACTCATTTTGAGTTCTTTTCGATTCTTCGATTTCTTTTGTAGTCCAGCGGGATGCCCTAATTTTTGCCTAAGTATTGGTTTTCCAGCTCTTCTTTCTTTTTACTTAGCGGGCTTTCTTTCTTCTTTCTTTTGGAACAAAGTCGTGTGACACTGGTTGTCTTAATTGCTCCGAAAGGATCGTAACTGTCTCACTCCTGATTGGTGAGATTTGACCTCTTGGAAGGTATAAACTGATTGGTCCTCGAAAGACAACACTCCTCTGTAAGACTTGAACGCTCGGTCAAGCTAACTGACAACTACCCTGCCCCGGGTTAAGATGTAAGGGTTTATAAGTCCGAAAAAACTTCTGCTTCTTGGCTCGAAGTGGTAAACAAGGGACTAACTCCTTATATCTCCAGTGTTTGGGGGGATTTGAAACAATTCCTTGTACGTCATCGGTACGGTCTTACCTGAAAGCATACGATCATTGGTTATGAGTTTCAGTTTCATCATCCTCCCTTTTAACTTTGCTAGTCACAGCGATAAAGTGGAGTGGAAAAAATGCAAGTGTCAGTGCAATGCAGTAAATGAGCGACAGCGACATGACTAATTCAGAAAAATGCATAATCACTTTATTATTATCACCATTCAAAACATACAATGCTTAAAAGCAGGTAATAACTAACAGAAAGAGAAACTACAGATGCAAAATGGTAAAAAAGTCTGAGAACTGCCAATGCTGAGGCGCCTGCCTGTCTGAACCACTGGCTTTTGCTGGGGAACACCCTCCGAGTTTACGAGCTTAGACAGCTGGGCGGTTGGGATGAACAAACAGAAACCCTTCTCGAAAGAAAATACGATCCTGATCAATCAACTGCTGTACCTTCGCCTGAAATGCTTTACAATCTTCCGTTGAATGCCCCGGAGAGCCACCATGATAACCACACTGAACGTGGGGATTATACCCAGGAGGGTAAGGTTCTGGAACTGGCTTAAGAGCTTTAGGTTCCACCAAAGACTTCTGGATCAGAGACGGTAGCAACTGGCTATACGGCATCGGCACTGGGTGAGAAGGAGCATTCCTTCGTTCCAAATTGTTGCGAGGTCGATTCTGATTCTGACGCTGATTCTGATAATCTCGGCCACGAGTTTGCTGTTTTGCAATGGAAGCGACATAAGATTCTTGATAGGGTGCCCCAGGCACGGTTGTCTGTTCAGTATAACAAACCACGGGAGGTACTGATCTCTGATAAGATGATGAACCAACAAAATTCACTGATTCGACTTGAGGATATCCCACATCTGTCAGGACCGCATTGATCATAGTTTCCTCTTCAGATTGAGAGCCACAGAGAGATTCAGTTTCACTGGCCTGACCTCTTGAAACATACGGGATTCTTCCAGTCTTTACGCCATACTCGATGTGCTCTCCTGTTCTTACCAACTCAGTGAAATCTGGTGCGGCTACAAGCATTCTTTCGAAGTACGGGCTCTGCAAGGAGTTTACAAACATGCCTTTCAGCTCTTGATCTAGGAGCGGTGGTTGCACTCTACCAGCAAATTCTCTCCATCTCTGAACATACTTTCTGAAAGATTCATTGTTCCCTTGAGACAATTCTTGCAGCTGCATGCGAATAGGAGCTTCATCAAGATTATAGTCGTACTGCTTCAGAAAGGCATTGGCTAAGTCCATCCATGATCGGATCTGATCACGCTCTAACTGCATATACCAACTCAGAGGTGCCCTAGTCAGACTATCTTGAAAGCAATGAATCATCAGCTTGTCGTTGTGCACAAACGAAGTCATTCTTCGGCAGAACATTACCAAATGTTGCTTCGGGCAACTATCTCCTTTGTACCTTTCAAACCTCGGCATTCTGAACTTCGGAGGTAACACTAGGCCAGGAACCAGACACATATCTGCAGCACTAGGAGTAACAGCGTTTTTACCTTTCAAGGCTTTGAATCTCTCCTCTAATGCGCGAAACCTTTCAGCATACACGGGAGCTAATGCGTCTTCATTCTTTGCTGTTGGGACCCTCTCTTCGGGGTTTTGGCACATGGAAGGCAAAACCCTGGTAGTCTGAGACATCAACAGAAGGAGAACGTTCACCTCGGACCAACAAACTGCTCACGCAGACCTTGGTCTTCAACAGATGGCTGCACAGGCTGAGCTACAGTAAGGTTGTTCACTTGCGGACCGTCTTCGTCGGGCGGAGATCCATACAGAGGATTGGGCGTCACGGTGAACCCTGACAAGGTGTCAACAAACTGGAAGCCGCTCTCTGACATAGCTACCAATGGTCTTCAGCTGACTCCACTGCTTGACTCGGATCAAATCTGCTTCAGATCTGCTTCAACCCATTGGTCGTCTTCAATACTCACCTTCAGAATCAAAATAACAGCTGGATAAGAGCTCTGACTGGCTGGCGAATGGTATGCAATATGATGCAAAGATGCTTATGCAAATGCAATGCAACAAACACGGGATCACAGCTCCCACACAATCTAAATACAGCTGCACTGCTGACGAAGTACAGTTGCTCTGAAGAGAAGACCAGAATAACGGGTGGGTTGGAAGTCAAGTTTCCTGCACAAAAAACCCCCCACTCACAGGTGTGGACCTATATCTGACAAGGCATCCTATGCGGTCGTCAGCGTCACAGACTTTCATGAGGAATGATACGATTCCCAGAAGGAGTGGCATCGTCATCTCATGAAGAGGCCTCACTTAGCTGACTTCCAATTGATCGGTTCCCAGAGTCGACAATCCTCACGTCTGGACTCCCCTCAGATCCTCAGGACCGGAAGGAGCACCTCTGCGAGAACCTCGTCCGAGCGCGAATTTTCGTAGGGAACTGTGCCTGCTCAGCAGACAGGTTCGTCTACTACTTCTCCGCAACTATATCTAGGTGTATACTCATACTCGAGCCCAGGTCCGGCTTATCTCAATCATAGAACACCCGTAACGCCCCAACAATAACAGATAAAATCGATAAATAAACACCTAATAGACAAGCAAACAAACGCTAGGATTGACTCTCTCTTAGGGGACGTTGAATCCCACATGCATAAGAACTATCGCAGTCCTTAGCAGCCAGGGGACGTTGGATCCCCAGCAGACTCACATAGGGAACTGTCGCAGTCCCCAGCAGAGTCGCCAGCTGTCGCTACTGCGAAAATCGGCGCCGGCTGACAGAAGAGTCGCCACTGTGCGTTATTTATCCCTCATAGCGGGAAAGGAAACGCTCGAAGTAAACCTCGCAAAAAACGGGGAAAGGGTATGGTCATCGCAACCATAGCCTGGGTTCGGGAGTCGGTTACGCAAGGGGAAGGTATTAGCACCCCTCACGTCCGTCGTACTCGACGGGATCCACGCTTGCTTGGGTTGTCTACTGGATGCAAAACAATCTTATCTACGGCTGCTAAATCTAAACGGAAGGGAATTGACTCGATAGAGCGTCGCACTCTATGCCTACGTATTCTCAAGAGAGAAAGTCAGAGTCAACGTAGTTCGGGACTACGGGGAAAATTGGCTCGCCAAGACCTCGCGTATTGTGCCTACGTACTTCCACTGGATGGAAGATCAGAGCTTTACGTAGTTCAGACTAACTACGGCTAAACAAACATTCTCACACTGCAGTGAGAAAACCAACTGGTTTCACAGGGGTCGGGAACCTATGGTCAAAGCTACGGCTTGGTCTCAAATGCACTCGGGCAAGAGAGAAAAAAGGGTTACAATTAGTCGTCAGCGGGAAAGTCTCGATCGCACAGCCGCGAGAGAACAACAAGTTAGTCGTTAGTGTGCTCGCTAGGATATCGCATCCTATGCCTACATATCTTCGTCTGGTACGAAGAATCAGAGCAGCTGTAGTTCAGCTACTACGGGACCACAGCTCAAATCTCGTTTTATTAATCTCTGAAAAATGATTACAATGGGTGCATATTGAAAATAAATCTCCTAGGAAATGCTATCCTATTCTATCTTGAAAAATCGACTGAGAAATAGCCCCCTAACAAATGGGCTTCTAAGCTATCCTAAAAGTCGTAAAATAAAGTCTATGAAAATATCCCTAAAAGAAAATGCTTTAAAAAATATTAAACCTACTTTAATATTTTTTCTCTTTTTCCTTTTCTTTTCAACATATTTTTCTCTATATTTTCTTTTCATTTTTTCTATATTTTCAAATATATTTCTTTATTCTTTTCCTTTTTTCATAATCTTTTTCTATATTCTTTTTCATAATATTTTTCACTTTTTCATCTCTTTTTCTATTTTTTCAAGAATAAAAATAAAGAAAATACAAGAAAAAGGGAGGGGGGTGTAACTGGTCAATATAGGGGGATAACAGGAAAATAAAAAAAAAACACAAATAAACTGGGCCCAGCCCAAGTCTCTCAAAAAAACGCAGAAGGGGGTGTGTTGTGTAAACTGGGGGCGTTGCAGATGCATTAGGCCCAAGCCCACTTCCTTCAGCCAAAAACGTGAGGGAGAGAGCTGACCAAAAAACTATTGGGCCTGGCCCAATCTCAACCTTCTCCTCCCTTCTCTGAACAACCAAAGGAACCCTAATCTTCTCAATCTCCCTTCAGCGCCGCCGCCGTTCCTTCTCTCCGTTCTCTCTTCAACCTTGCTCTTCTGAAACCATCCCCAGCTTCCCTCTCAACACCATGCCCACTCACAACAAACACCAAACTTCTAACCTCTCACAACTTGTTTAATCAAACCGAGTAAACACCAACACTGCTTCTTCCAAGCACTCGAAGACTCTCAAAGATGGGCCTTGGATGAAGACGAAAATGCAAAGGGAAACTACTCGCGGATAACAACGTCACCAAAAATAGTTACTACGAAACCTGGAGATTTGAGGGTTAGTTCGTGTTCTCCGTAGATCCAGGTGAACACGAAGGTGCTCTTACGAGGATCTTCAGTGTTCCGTAGCCTGGAGACGTTTTTGTGAACGTTTGTGGACGAATCTTGAAGATGGCTAAAAGATCTTTGGAGATCTGTTGATGAGTGCTCTGATGAAGGCTTCGTTGTTAAAGAGCGCGCTTGGAAGATCCTGGTGATTTATTGAGGATTTACAGAATCTGGAGCACTATTCTGGGGATGAACGATGAAGATCCAAAGATCTTCATCAAAAATCTTGAAGGTTGTTCTTCTGGGAAAAAGGAAGATGGATCTGGTGATTGGTGAATCAGAGAGGACGGAGACGAGATTGAAGGATCCTGGTGAAAGATCGTGGTGGTGTTCTTGACCATTGTTGATGAACTTTCTGGAAATTCATTGAAGGAACTGAAGAACATGATGAAGGTTTCTGGGAAGGTCACGAAGATGAATCAAATTGTTGATGATGATGATGAAGATCTGGGGATCGTGTTGGTGTGTTCTTGAGGTTTTCTGGTGTTTTAGGGTTTTCTGGTGATGGCGCGGTGGCGTTCATGGTGGTGGTGGTCGGAAACTGGAGAAGATAGGAGGAGCAGGGAGATGAAGACTAGGGGAATGGATGAAGGTCTTACCGGAGAAGATGAAGATTGTTTCTGGAAATTTGAGTTTTCCGGTGGGGTTTCGGTGACAGGCACGGTGGCCGCCGGCCATGCAGGCCGGCCGGTGGTGGCTTTCAGGCGAGGTGTAGGGAGACGCCACGTGGGGCAGGTAATGGAGAAGTGGAGCGCATGGCCTCCACGTGTGGGGGAATGTGGCTGAGAGAGAGAGGAATAGTGGGATACGTGGCGTGATATGGGTGAGGAACGTGGGCCATCCCTCTGGCCAACACGTGGCGTGCTGGTACTTATAGAGCTGAGAAATTCCTGAATATTCTAGATCCTTCTAGACGGTGCTGGAGAAAGCTGGAGTACTCTGGATTATGCTGGATATTTTCTGGACCAATGCTGAATGAACATGGACAAAAAAAATTGCTAACTGGGCTGCGAAAATGACTGAAGCCCAACGAAAATGAATGAAAAAAACTGCAAAAAAAAACTGAAAAACAAAATTAAAACCTAATTATCATCTAATCCTAATTAAACTCAATTAACTATTAATCTAATAATACTCTAAAGAAAATCTAATAAACCCACTAATATACTTCTAATAAAATTCTAATAAACTATATTAAATTCTAAAAAAACTATTAAAGCTATTTAAAAAACTATTTAAAAAAATATACTAGAAAATCCTATATTATCCTAAAATGAAAAATGCTATTAAATTCTATTAAAATTTCTTAAAACTATATTACTATATTATCTAAAAATATTAAAATCTATTAAAATCCTATTAAATCCTAAAAATGAATTTAAAATCTATTAAAACCCTAAAAAATCCTATAAAATCCAGAAAAATCACCATAATTCCCGGAGGAACAAAAATAAGCACCGAACGACACAAAAATAATCGGTAAAAATAAACGGGTACCGAAATAACCCAAAATCGATTCTACTGATTGAAAACACCTGAAACACGAGACGAGAGCTGTGATCCCTGATAAAATCAATACAAATGCACAATACAATGTATGCAATATGCAGATGCGAATGCGGTTATGCGTCGAAACATCGAGCCAAATGCGAGACCCGGTTGGTCAAATTTTGGGGTGCAACAGTGGGCGCGTGCTTGCTTTGCAGGCACTAGTGTCTCATGAAATCCACGCTCAGACGAGGTTCATCCGGTTGGCTTCACTTTCAACCCTTTGGGTTGAGACGGTTGCTGGTTTGGTGGATTGTCGACTCTGGGGACCGATCATTTGTGATTCAGCTAAGTGAGGCCTCTTCAGGACTTGATGATGCCACTCCTTCTGGGAATCGTATCATCAGTTTTGAAAGTCTGTGACGCTGATGAACGCATAGGATGCCGTATCTTGAGTCAGTCTAGGTTCATACCTGTGAGTGGGACTGGGTTTATTGCAGGAAACTTAGACCTTCAGACTACCTGGTTTTCTTGACAGTGAATCAGTTATGTTGGGTTCTCAGTTGCAGACATGTTCTTGATAGAGCAAGAGGTTTTTGATCAGAGGATCTTGTCGCCGGGTGTTTGTCTGTTCTTGATAGAGCAGGCTTTGATCAGTATGTTATCATCGGTGGTTTGTTCTGGATGGAGCAGATTTTGAGTGAGGTCTGAAGATCTCATCAGCAGCTGTGTGTTTGTTCTTGATAGGGCAGATTTTGAGTGGGGTCTGAAGATCTCATCAGCAGCTGTGTGTTTGTTCTTGATAGGGCAGGTTTTGATTTGGGGTCTGAAGACTTCATCAACAGATGTTCCTTGATCTTGCACCCGAGGTCCTTATTATCAGTCACTTACTCTTGTCAGAACATAATTTTGATCTCGGTCCCATCAGATGGTTATTCTCAGCAGATCAGATTAGTGGTCTTACACCGGGGTTTCCCTCTCATCAGTGACTGTTGATACCGAATCTTCACAGTAGCCACCTGGATATATTATTGCATACCTGCATTTTGCATTAGTTTGCGCATTCATCTGCATTCCATTAACGTGTGTCTGTGTTGCAGGTACCGTTTCCCCGATCCCGGATTTCTCGTCTTCTACTGTTATTATGGCCTCTCTCAGGAAGACTGTTGCGTACAAGTTCCCGACCCCCGATGTGTCGAAGCTGACTGGTTTGATAGCCCTGGCAGGGGATTCTGTGAAGGATAGGTTCAGGAAGTCTTATGGCAGGTTGCTTAGCCTGGTTTACAAACCTTCCACGTCCGAGTTGAATGGGTTACATGCTCTTCTGCAGTTTTATGACCCTCCCTTGAGGTGTTTCACTTTTCATGACTTTGTTCTTGCGCCGACATTGGAAGAGTATGCTGATATGCTGGGTGTGCCTATCAAAAGGCAGATGCCTTTTGTCCACATGGATGTTGAACCTGATCTGGTTGGTTTGGCTTCCTCACTCCATTTGAGCGCTTCTGAGTTAGTGGTAACGAGTTGGAACAAGGTCCCAGGGTTCTCTCTGCAGTTTCTGATAGCTAAGGCTCAGCAATGTGCTAAGGACAAATGTTGGGACGCGCCATCCTTGCTTTATGCATATATGGCATCATCCTATTTCCCAGCATGCCTGATTTCGTAGACTTTGATGCATTCCATATATTTGCCTCAGGGAATCCAGTCCCTACTCTGATCGGAGACGTCTACCATTCAGTGCATTATAAGAATGAGAACCGGAGAGGGAAGAATGTTTCATGCTGCGTACCGTTGTTGTACAAGTGGTTTGATAGTCATTTGCCCAAGAGGGGTTCTTCTGTCTTGTCGGCAGCCACAGCTGAGTGGCCTGAGCGTCTGATGAGCTTGTCGGCAGAAGACATTGTTTGGTTCGTTGACAGAGGCAGGTTAGGCATCGAGATGATCTTCAGTTGTAATGGGTTTCCTAACGTACCTCTGATAGGTAGGAAGGGTTGCATCAACTACAACCCATCATTGCTAGTTCGTCAGTTTGCATATGCTTTGAGGACTCCACCGAAGGAAGAAGAGGTACGGGAATCTCTGTACCTCACGGGTATTCTAGAGGGGGATTTGTTGTCCAAGCTTCAGTATGCGTGGAACAATATCAGCACGAGAGGAAAGCCTTTGTTGGGGAAGAGCAACAACCAAGCTTACCCTCCTTATTCAGATTGGATCAGAGCCAGAGCCAGCACTATAGGGATGCCATTCCCTCATGTCAGACCGGAGAGTCCTACACCAGTCGAAGAGCCTACTACTGTGTCCATTCATCAGCATAACCAGGTATTAGCTGAGCGTGATGAGCTGAAGAGGGCAAATGCAGAATTAGAGAAGGAGTTAGCTCAGCTTCGAAGCGAGAGGAACGAAGCCGTGCATGCTCTCAAAAAGCAAACAGAGTCGGTAAGCCAGCTGGGTGCAGACTTGGCAAAGCAGATTGCTGATCGAGAACGCTTAGGTCAAGACTTCAGAGCTGCTAATGATGTGCTAGCTACGAAGAAGCAGCATTTGGAGGAAGCATATCGGAGAATATCTAAGTTCGACCAGCATTGGAAGACTTCCATGGCCACCAGGAAGGAGCGAGAAGACAAGCTGATGCTGCAGATTTCTAAGCTAGAGACCGAAGTGAAGGACAGTGAGCGGAGGTTTGATGAAGAGACCGCCCGTAGGTACTCCGCTGAGGCCCGTCTCAACAAAGCCATTGCTAGCCTGAAGGAGCATAAGCTGATGTTTGAGTCTAAGAAGCGGAAGCTGGAGGATTGCTTCGGCGAAGACGCTTGGGAGAGTTCAGTTCAGGGACTTCAGCATACTATCAGGCAGAGGGAACTACTCGTCGAGGGGTTGCTCGCTTCGCCAGATCATTCGAAGACAAAGGAGTTATTAGCAGAGTATCGCGCCCGTGGCCGTACTTGACTAGTTATATCCCTGTTGTTTCTGATCTTTGATGTATGCTGACCATCACCAGACTTGTTGGCTGAGGTCATGCTGTTGATTTGTACTCGCTGATACTGTGTACTGCCTTGACAGGCCTTTCCATATATATATGAGATTGATGTTTCCATGATTGGGCTCGGATTTCTTCTCCCTCTTGTTATTATCAGCACCGTCACTAAGGCACTAGGATCGGGGAAAAATCTCCCACGCACACAGGCACACGCATGCATCTGCATGAAGCATATTTGCATGACGTATATCTTATTGCTTTTCCTAACCTTTATTGTTGACAGGTTTTTCAGGTTCCGAGCTGCTTTCGATCTCCAGGATTGATCAAAGACTCATCCACCGCTACTCAACTCGCGCTAATCAGACGAGAATCATGGACCAGGTACAGTCATATGTTCAAGAGCTCCGTGAGCGGATGGATCGTTTTATGGAGCTGATGCAGGTGGTCGCGAATGGTCAAGATCAGCTTCGTACTCTGGTTCAACCTCTGATCTCCAGGGTTGACAGTAATGGCATACTTCATGGAGGGGCCGTGCCTACTCCTCCTCCAGGGGAGACTCCACAGAACGTTGTTCCTGCTGCCGGGGGCAACGGCAGTGCTAACGGCAATCTTATGACTAATCTCGGACTCAACGCGGCTGGCGCCGTCAATGGTAGTTTGGGAGCCAATGTTAACATGGGGCCGGTCAACGGCAATGCTGGTGCAGGAAATCTGGTGGTGCCTCAACCGTGGCTGGAGGACCATCAGGATGACATATTCTCTCAGAGAGGCGTAGAGGCAGAGTTGAATGCTGAAGCTCGACTCAGGTTTAAGGCGCTGGAAGACAAGATGAGAAGCATAGAGAATCAGAACACATTGGGCATTGACATGTCCAACCTCGGGTTGATTGCTGACTTTAAAGTACCCCACAAGTTCAAGGTGCCTACCTTTGAGAAGTATAAGGGCACCACTTGCCCCCGGGTCCACCTCCGATCTTATTATAGAAAGATGTCCGCTTATTCTGACGATGAGAAGTTGCTGATGCACTTCTTTCAGGATAGTCTTTCTGGTCCGTCACTCGAATGGTATATGGGTTTGGAGCCCGCTACTGTGCGCACCTGGAAAGATCTTGCAGAAGCATTTGTTCTCCACTATCAATACAACAGCGACTTGGCTCCCAACCGAGTTCAGCTCCAGAATCTCTCACAGCGGAACAATGAAAGCTTCAAAGAATACGCCCAGCGGTGGCGTGAATTGGCTGCTCGGGTTCAACCGCCGATGGTTGAGCGTGAGTTGGTGCAAATGTTCGTGGCTACCCTTCCTGGAATCTATTATGAAAAGCTGGTCAGTGGCATGTCGGGAACATTCTCGGCTCTTATCACTTTGGGCGAGCATGTTGAGAACGGTATAAAGATCGGAAAAATTCAGGGCGAATCATCCTCAGCTGGAGGAGGTAGCAAGAAACCCTATACTGGCAAGCGTCGAGAGGGAGATGCCAGTGCTGTCACTAATGCTAGGAGAAAGGGAAAGGGCCCTCAGCCTCAGATTGCTAGCATAAACATTCCAGCTGCTCCACCACAGCCGCAGCAGCAGCAACCTCAGCAGCAGAATAATCAGGGGTATAAAAGATATCAGAATCGGGCTCCCCTGTCAAGCCGTCAGTTTGATACTCCACCTATGTCATATGCACAGCTTTTGCAAACGTTGCTCCAGCTCCAATTAGTTCAAAAGAGGACGTTGGCTCCCTTAACAGGGGCACCACCACCAGGGTATGATGCCAGTGCTACTTGTGAATTCCATACTGGGGCACCTGGCCATACGATTGAGAATTGTAAAGCTTTTAAGCACAAAGTCCAGGACTTGGTGGACGCCAAGGTTATCAACTTTTCTGACAACGTGCCCAACGTCACCAAAAATCCAATGCCTCATCATAAGGGGGGCGGAGTGAATGCTGTTATCACTGAGGAGAATTCAGACTTGCTGACCGATGTCAAAGATTTAAAGACGCCGTTGAGTTTTGTCAAGGCTAAGCTGCTGAAGAAGGGTTTCTTTCCTGGATGTGGAGAATTATGTATGGCTTGTGCTACACTTCCTGACGGATGTGAGCAGCTGATCGAAGGTATCCAGAGTCTGATGTCCGAGGGTATTTTGCAATTCAGCCGGAGCGTTGAGAGTACATCAGGGGAAGTTGTGCTGAAGCAGGCAGACGAAGTTGCTACCATTACCATTCCTCGCCACCCTATTACTATTTCTACGCCTCGTCCGCCTACTATTACCATCACCAGGGCCAGGCCAATCCCATTCGAGAGTACTAATGCCGTTCCATGGCATTATGGCGCCGAAGTTTATTGTAATGGTCAGAAGATAGAGCTTGAGCCGTTCGGATCAACTATGCAGAATCTTACCGAGGTCAGTGGTATCACTAGGAGCGGCAGAGTATTTGCGCCAGCGGAGGTTGCAGCAGAGAAAGTGGTCCAGGCTGACGCTGTGGATAAGGGAAAAGGTAAAGCTGTTGAAGAGGTCCCTGCAGGGGCAGAGAAGGACTTGCTGGTTAAAGATGCTGAAGAGTTCATGCGACTAATCAAGAAAAGTGACTACAAAATTGTAGATCATCTTCATCAGACTCCGTCAAAGATCTCGATTCTTAACCTGTTGCTGTGCTCTGAGGCGCACCGCAACGCGTTACTGAAGGTATTGAATGCCGCATACGTGCCGCAGGAGATATCAGTAAATCAACTCGAGGAAGTAGTAGCCCATGTCAATGCTAGTAATGGGCTGGGATTTACAGATCTGGATCTGACTCCTAAGGGAAGAGATCACAACAGCGCCTTGCACATCTCAATAGAGTGCAGAGGCACGATTATGTCACATGTCCTGGTGGATACGGGTTCCTCGCTTAATGTGCTTCCGAAGAAGGCACTGATGAAGTTGGATACCCGTGGACTGCTGTGCACGCCCAGTGATCTGGTCGTGAAAGCCTTTGACGGAACCAAGCGCCACGTCTTCGGAGAATTGACTCTGCCAATTCAAGTTGGTCCAGAGACGTTCAATGCGGTTTTCTATATCATGGATATCATGCCCGCCTATAGTTGCCTTTTAGGTCGGCCATGGATCCATTCTGCTGGTGCCGTGACGTCCACGCTGTATCAGAAGCTTAAATATGCTGTTGGGGGCAGCATAGTGACAGTCTGTGGAGAGGAGGACATCATGGTAAGCCACCTGTCGTCCTTTAAATACGTTGAAATGGATGGTGAGATCCATGAGACTCTTTGCCAGGCATTTGAGACCGTCAGGGGGAGGGAGGTAGCTCCCGTCGTCGCAGAGAAGCAGGAGATGAATCTTTCCTCGTTTAAGGAAGCTCGGGCTGTTGTCGAAGCTGGTTCCACCCCAGGCTGGGGGCATGTCTTGGATATACCAATCAAACAGGATAAATTTGGATTGGGATATTCCCCAGGAGCTGAAGCTTCATCCTCTTCTGGCAACTCGTCTCGTGGGAAAGGGCCGATCCTATTCACCAAGGGGGGAGTAATTTTCGAGAGTATCAACGCTGCGTCGGAGGACAGCGGAGACAGTGATTACGATCTTGACGCCTGGATTTAACCGAGCAAGTCAGGCGAGCGCCTCCACAATTGGACCATCAAGGAGATTATCAAGCTGACAAGTGAAGAGTAATGATTTGCTTTTTACAATCTTTGTACAACCCTATGTCCTGCCCGGGGCATAGTGGTTTTACTGTCAGGGCCTTGTTGGATTATGTGTATGCATTTTGTTAATGAATAAAAGGCGTTTTCTTCGTAATCAGATATTGTGTTCCCTGTTATTCCTATTTTATGTTTATTTCGAAAAAACATCAAAATGGCAACGAGGTTCGTGCTAACCTGCATATTCCTGCTTTAAACTTAACCCTTGTTATTGCAGGATCCACGTAACAGATGACATCGACTCTGGACCCTCTACGGTTCACTACGACTTTGATTGCCCGATCTATCAAGCCGAGGATGAGATTGATGAAGACGAAGACCTCCCGGAAGAATTGGCCCGCTTGTTGAGACAAGAGGAGAAGGTTATTCTTCCTCACGAGGAGGATATTGAGATTGTAAATCTGGGTTCTGAGGAGCTCGTCAGAAATGTCAGAGTTGGGGCTGCGCTGCAGAATGATGTCAAGCATAGGCTTGTCGAGATGCTTCGAGAGTATAGTGACGTCTTTGCTTGGTCATATGAGGATATGCCCGGACTTGACACTGATATCGTGGTTCATCGCTTGCCGTTGCGGGAAGATTGCCCTCCAGTCAAGCAGAAGCTCAGGAGGACGAGACCAGACATGGCTGTAAAAATCAAAGAAGAGGTCCAGAAGCAGTTGGACGCAGGATTTCTAGCCGTTACCACTTACCCTCCGTGGGTCGCCAACATAGTGCCTGTACCGAAGAAGGACGGTAAGGTACGCATGTGCGTCGATTATCGGGATTTAAACAGGGCGAGCCCTAAGGATGATTTCCCGTTGCCTCATATCGATGTGTTGGTCGACAATACAGCCCAGTTTTCCATGTTTTCGTTCATGGATGGCTTCTCCGGTTACAATCAGATTAAGATGGCACCGGAGGACATGGAGAAAACGACGTTCATCACCCCCTGGGGAACATTCTGCTACAAGGTAATGCCCTTCGGTCTGAAGAACGCAGGGGCCACTTACCAGCGAGCAATGGTAACTTTGTTTCATGATATGATTCATCATGAGATCGAGGTCTATGTTGATGACATGATTGCAAAGTCCCAAACGGAGGAAGAGCATCTGGTCAACTTGTTGAAGCTGTTTGAAAGGCTTAGGAAGTTCAGGCTGAGGCTGAATCCTAACAAATGCACTTTTGGAGTGCGGTCCGGAAAGTTATTGGGGTTTATCGTTAGTGAACGAGGGATTGAAGTTGATCCTGCAAAAATAAAAGCTATCCAAGAAATGCCAGTGCCGAAAACAGAGAAAGAAGTTCGTGGTTTCCTGGGCCGAATAAACTACATTGCAAGGTTTATCTCTCAGCTCACGGCCACTTGTGAACCGATGTTCAAGCTTTTAAAGAAAGATCAGGCGATTACTTGGAATGAGGATTGCCAGAAGGCATTCGATAAAATAAAGCAGTATCTTCAAGAACCTCCAATCTTGATACCCCCAGTGGCTGGACGGCCATTAATTATGTACCTGACGGTTCTGGAGAATAGTATGGGGTGTGTTCTCGGTCAGCACGACGAGACAGGCAGAAAAGAGCATGCCATTTATTATTTGAGTAAAAAGTTCACTGAGTGTGAATCTCGATACTCGATGCTGGAAAAGACGTGTTGTGCATTAGCTTGGGCTGCCAAACGTCTACGACAGTATATGCTCAATCACACCACTATGCTGATTTCGAAGATGGATCCGATCAAGTACGTCTTCGAGAAGCAGGCTCTTTCGGGCAGGATTGCCAGATGGCAAATGGTGCTAACAGAATATGATATTCAGTACGTCTCTCAGAAAGCCATTAAGGGGAGCGTATTGTCTGATTACCTTGCCGAACAGCCAATCGAAGACTACCAGCCGATGAAGTTTAAGTTCCCTGACGAGGACATTATGTTTCTCAAAGCAAAGGATTGCGATGAGCCATTGCCCGATGAGGGGCCAGATAGGAAGTCCCAGTGGAAGTTGATATTCGACGGAGCGGTTAATTCCTACGGAAGTGGTATCGGGGCTATCATCACGACTCCTCACGGATCCCACATCCCTTTTACTGCGAGACTGACGTTTCCAGTTACCAACAATGAAGCCGAGTATGAAGCATGTATTATGGGTCTAGAAGAGGCAATTGATTTGAGAATCAAGAATCTAGACATATATGGTGACTCAGCGCTCGTAATCAATCAGATTAAAGGGGAGTGGGAATCTCGTCAAGCGAATTTGGTGCCGTACATGAACTATGCCAGGAGGCTGCTTCCGTTCTTCGATCGAGTGGAACTCCATCATGTACCCAGGGCTGAAAATCAAATGGCTGATGCTTTAGCCACGTTGGCTTCAATGTATAAGGTCAATTATTGGAATGAGGCTCCAAGAATTGTACTTTCGCGTCTTGATAGACCGGCATTCGTCTTTGCAATCGAGGATGCCACCGACGACAAGCCATGGTTCCACGACATCCAGACCTTCCTTATGACTAAGGAGTATCCTGCGGGTGCGTCAGCCCAGGATAAGAAGACTCTGAGGAGGCTATCTGGAAACTTTTATCTCAATCCTGATGGAGTGCTGTATAAGAGAAACCACGATCTCGTGCTACTCAGATGTGTAGATGAGAAAGAGGCGAGTATGCTCATGGAAGAAGTCCATGAGGGCACATTTGGTACGCACGCCGGCGGGCACGCCATGACGAGAAAGATCCTGAGAGCAGGATATTACTGGCTGACTATGGAGTCGGATTGCTTCAGATTCGCGAAGAAATGTCACAAATGCCAGATTTATGCTGATAAAGTTCATGTGCCGCCGTGCCCATTGAATGTCATGTCTTCCCCTTGGCCGTTCTCCATGTGGGGCATCGACATGATAGGCAAGATCGAGCCCACTGCATCTAATGGTCATCGTTTCATTCTGGTAGCTATCGACTACTTCACCAAATGGGTGGAGGCAGCCTCGTACGCTAATGTGACCAAGCAGGTGGTGGCTAAGTTCATAAAGAGGGACATCATCTGTCGCTATGGAATTCCCGAGCGGATCATTACTGATAATGGTTCGAATTTGAATAACAAGATGATGAAGGAGCTGTGCCAGAGCTTCAAGATTGAACACCACAACTCATCTCCTTACCGGCCGAAGATGAATGGCGCTGTTGAAGCGGCCAACAAGAACATCAAGAAGATTGTTCAGAAGATGGTTGTGACGTACAAAGATTGGCACGAGATGTTGCCGTTCGCCTTGCACGGTTATCGTACGACGGTGCGTACGTCGACCGGGGCAACTCCTTTCTCCTTGGTGTACGGTATGGAAGCTGTCCTACCGTTAGAAGTGGAGATTCCTTCTTTGCGAGTTCTGGTTGATGTGAAACTCGACGAGGCAGAATGGATTACGAATCGTTTGAACCAACTCAGCCTGATGGACGAGAAGAGGTTAGCATCGATTGCATTTGGTCGACTGTACCAAAGCCGAATGAAGAAAGCTTATGATAAGAAGGTGCGTCCTAGAAGCTTTCAGACGGGTGATCTCGTCCTGAAGAAAATTCTTCCGCCACACTCCGATCACCGGGGCAAATGGACTCCGAATTACGAAGGGCCGTATGTCGTCAGCAAGGTCTTCTCAGGAGGAGCTTTGTTGTTATCTACGATGGATGGTGAAGATTTTGCATCCCCGGTGAACGCGGACGCAGTTAAAAAATACTTTGCTTGAAAGAGACCCGCTGGACAAAAAAAGAAAGAGTCCAGGCAAAAAAGGGGCATCCCGACGAACCAAAAACAGAATAAAAGGTTCGGGCAAAAATTAGGGATATATTGAAAAATGTACACCCGCGAAGTCGAAAACCTACACTGGGCGGCTTCGGCAAAAAAGGGTATCCCGGTGAACTGAAAACCCGAAAGGGCGGTTCACGCAAAAGTTAGGGATTGGAATAAGCAAATGACTGCGTTCCGCGTGTGGACTTTCATTGTTTAGTGGTTCGGAAGACCTGAGGGCCGTTTATCTGAATCAATCTCTTCCAAAGCTGAAGCGTCAGAGAAGCATCGAAGTCAAGTGGGTCTTAGAGGGATCAACTCATGGTGTTCGTCTACGCCTCGTTGCCAACATTTGTATATACTGATGTATATTTATGTTTTCTTTTTTTTGTGCGGCTTCCTCATTCCAGGAGCTTGCCTCTGTTGTAAAGAATTTTTGCCCGTTCAGGGGTTCATCATCAATAAAATGCACATTATTCAGCAATTCTACTTGTCTGTTTAACATTTATCTGTTTTATTTGCGAATGAAAACGCCGATGTTTTTGATAAAATGCGCATACATAAACTTGCGGGCCTAGGCCCATTGATTGTTGAAACAATTGATTAACTGAATATTGTCACGAGATAATAACCTGGGTAGAACCCTTTGAGGAGGGAATCTTGTCTTGTTTGTTTGTGTTGTTGCAGGTGTAACACCTTCCAGAGGACATGCCGTGCGTATCCCCGAAGCAGGGCGAGCCCTCCTTCCCCAGCAGAGTTCAGTAGTCTCCCCTCCGCAGGGTCTGAACGCAAGATCTAGAGCATTGATAGGTCTCCCCAGGCAGAGAGGATTCTCTTCCCCAAGCAGATGCACCCTGAAGGAACGTCACCTCATCAGCTGAGTCAAGCGCCGAAGCTCGTGTCGTCTTTCCCCAGCACCGGGTCACAAGTGCAGGTTTCATAGAAATGTTCGGGTGCCGAAGCTCGTGTTTCCCCAGTAAAGTCTCCAGCGGGATTGAGATTCCCCACCAGAGTCATGCTCTCTCCTGAAGTTGGACGATTCCCTCTTCCCCAGTAGAGTATTGGAACGGCTGATGTTGTATTCCCCTGCAGAGTTGTACTCTCCCCCCGAAGGCAGATGATTCTTTCTTCCCCGGCGAAATTGAAATTCCGCACCAGAGTCGTACTCTCCCGTGAAGTAGAATGATTTCTCTCCCCGGCTGAGTCCGCAGAAAAGCAGAATCCTTGGAAGCAGTTGGGACCATGAGTGGATTTTCCTTAGCAGATGTTGAACAGCTGATGCTGTATCTCCTGGAGTCGTACTCCCCTTTGGCGAAGCAGAATGACTTCTCCTTCCTCAGCCGAGTTTGCAGATGTCCAGGAGGGCCGAGTCCTTGAAGGTTGATCAGATCATGATTGGTCTTTCCCCAGCGGAGTGTGGAGCAGCTGAAGTTGTTTCCCCACAGAGTGATCATCCCCAGAAGAGTTAGCCGAGACGGCCACGCAGTTTATTCTCGCGATTGATGTCAGCAAGTCTGGTTTCTCGTAGAGCTTCATCCCCTGCAGTAATCAACTGAAGTTGTTTCCCCTGCAGCAGTCAACGGAAGATCATTTCCCCAGGCGAAGTCCAATAGATATCGGCGTGCCCACGTTCTTCTCAGCAGGATGATTCCTCTACCTGAGTAGTTCTTTCTCCTTGACAGGAGAATTCCCCTTCGGCATTTATTTTGCTGACGGGATCGCATCACTGTGCATGACTGCATGGCATTTAACATAGCATTTAACGCTGCATAGCATTGTGCATGATTGCATAGCATTGTGCGTGATTGCACAGCATTTAGCATAAACGCATATCATTCCCACCGTGTGGGGCATGGCGCAGAAGCATACGCATCATAAGCATGATCCAGGTTACTATCATTCTGGGTTTACAGGTGTTCCACCAAGAGACCAGTTGCTCAGGACGATCCCTGATATTCTCCCCAACTAGTTTGCTTCCTTGAGATGATTCCCAAGACCCCGGTGTAATCCCCACAGTCGCTCGCTCAAGATGATTTTGGAGATCCCCAGTGAAGTCTTCAGTCCGAGACGATTTTTGAATTCCTCAGCAGGGCCGTTTGCTTAAGATGATTCTTAAGACCTCAGTACAGCTTCCCGAGTTGTTCGCCTAGTATGATGCTTGAGCTCCCCAGTAGCGTCCCCAGCAAGAGGTGCCCAGGAAGGTTCCTGGAATACCCCGCAGAATAAAGTCTCCAGAATGGTTATCGGTTCAAGAGGATTCTCGAAGGTGCCCGACGGAGTTGTTTGTTCAAGAGGATTCTTGAAGTCCTTAGCAGCGTGATATGTCTGCTCCAACAGTGATGTCTAATCTGAAGATTGATTTAGTAAACGCCTGAAGGAGGTACCAGAATGTTCCTGTGGATTCAGGTTCCCGTGCTGATGAATCAGCGCTTGTCTAAAGACAAAGTTCAAAAATTTGTAGATACAACTTTTGTTTGCAAGATGATCCGTGTTGGCCTGAAGACCAAGTCAGTTGTCCTGAGGTGGTGATTGATTGCGATCAAGTGAA
The DNA here is from genome assembly GCA_963859935.3 of Lathyrus sativus. Taxonomy (NCBI): domain Eukaryota; kingdom Viridiplantae; phylum Streptophyta; class Magnoliopsida; order Fabales; family Fabaceae; genus Lathyrus; species Lathyrus sativus. The sequence continues at coordinate 290,016,800 of OZ012739.1, read as the reverse complement.
TAGTGTTTCTTCTGACTGAAGTCGAAGATGTTTCTCCAGCTGAAGCGGAGTTTTGCCTGAAGGCAAAGTATTTGAATCCCCGAAGAGTCATGAATGGCTCAGGATACCATTTCTCTGACTGAAGTCATAGATTTCCCAAGCTGAAGCGAAGGTGCCTGAGGGCAAGGTTATCCCCAAGGTCATGAATGACCTAGGATTCATTTTTCGGACTGAAGGCCGAAGTATATCCCTGACTGAAGTCTCGGATGCTCTATAGCAGAGGCGGAGTTGCCTAAAGGCATATCCATGTATCCTTGAAGGTCAAGGACCATTGCTTTAGACTGAAGTCGAAGGTGCCCCCTGCAGAGTTGCCGACAGGCAAAGTTTACATCCTTGAAGGCCAAGGATGTTCTTTCTAGCTGAAGCTGGAATAGCCGACGACTAGGGTTCCATCTATATTCGGAAATACTTGAATATTTTTTCCAGCGGATCTGGAGTGGCCAGGGGCCAGGGTTTCATATGTCTTTAATGTTGAAGTTCTACGGCGGGCAGTGTGCAGTAGTATTCCGATGTTCGTTATGGTTCTGAGGGTGAACCCCTGATCAGAGTGTGCTCGGTTAAGTCTCTCATTCCCAGCGAAGTAGTTTTAAATACGCAAGTGTACCTTTTTGTCCCATTTACCAGGGGTGAACCCCAGGTCAGAGGTTGAACGTTTGGATTTGACGGCGAGGTTAGATCAGGTTTGTTCGACGGCGAGGTTGAATGTTTGTTTGACGGCGAGGTCAGACTCTTTAAATCCCCAGTAAAGAGGATGTTTGTACGACGGCGATGTCGAGTGTCTCTAAGAGGATGTTTGTTTCCGACGGCGATGTCAGATTCAGTTTTCCAGCGGCGATGTTGGGCGTGTCAAGGTGATCCAGTCTTCCGACGGCGATGTTAGGTGACGCAGATCCTTTAGTTCTCCAGCGGCGATGCGGGGTACTTTGTTTAGAGATGTATTTTCTCCAGCGGCGATGCAGGGTATTTTGTTCAGTGTTGTATTCTCTCCAGCGGCGATGCGGGGTATTTTGTTCATTGTTGTATTTTCTCCAGCGACGATGTTGGATATTTTGGTGATTCAGGTTTAGGTCTCCGGCGGCGATGTTGGGTGCTTGTTTCCCCGAGTTATGGTTGTTCTTGACGGTGATGCCAGATGATTTGGTGTTCCAGCGGCGATGTTGGGCGTTCCTCAGAATCTTGTTTGACGATAATGTCAGGTGGTTTAGTCTTCCAGCGGCGATGTTGGGTGAGGTGGTTGTCTGAAGGCAATATCAGAAGAAGTTAACGAGGATAACTGGCGGCGATGTAGGATCAGTATCTCTCCAGCTAGCGGTCGTGCAGCTAGCATTGCAATATTCGAAGATTTGTTCCCCGCGGAGTACCGTGTGCTCGTGCAGTTGGCAAATTTTCGGGTTTACCGGTATTCAATCGTCTCACACCTTGATTGGTTGAGAGCCGTTCACTTCTCACCCAGTCAGGTTCAAGCCGTTTGAATAGGGGCAGCTGTTGCACCCCAAAATTTGACCAACATTTATTTATCCATTGAGTGTTTGAAAGTTGATACATTCATCAGAAAGTTCAAGAGATCCTCAGAGGAGTGGGTTGAAACCAGGATTGTGTGCTTCATAGCTTGAGAGTTGTGGGTGTTCCTCAGATGATTCTGAGACTTTGAGAAAGAACTTGGTGTTTTGGGAAATCCTATGAGATGTCTTGATAGCCATCATGAAGCCCAGAGAAGTCATTATGCAAGAGTTCAGAGGATTCAACCATGAATGGTAGAATTAGGGTTTTGATTGGGTCAACCCTAGGATCACTGAAGATTTGGAGAAGGTTGAGACCTAATCCAAGGGCTATGAGATCATGGAATGATGCATAAAGATGTTATAAATATGATTCCTAGACCAATTCATCATGATTGAGGAGTTTGAGAAGTTTCAAGTTAGGGTCTCCAAGGATTGTCAGTGAAAAAACCCTAGTTTGATCCCTATCTTCCAGGCAGTTTTAGCTCTAGATGTGATTGATATCTCATCTTCCCCACAACATGAATGTTGTAGAGCTTGTTCTAAGATTTAATTTGAGTGGTGTAAGTCCTTGATAGGAGTTACAGAGCTCAAGTTATGGTTTTGACAAATTGCAGGTCAGCTGAGGTGTGTGAATCTGGGTCCTTGAAAGTCACCCAACTTGCAGACAACGTTTTCCCTAGTAGGATGATTCCTATGATTTCTTGGTCAACATTAATGTTGGAGGGCATCTTCTTAGCTTTAATTTGAGTGGTAGAAGTCCTTGATAGGATTTGGGGAACTCAACTTATGGTTTGAACAAGACAGGGGTATTTTGGTCATTTGTCAGTTATAGGTCATTTTAGCCAATGCCTAAAACTCCTATTTCCAAGCCTCAAATGGAAAAACTCAAAACATGAAAGTTGTTCAAAATGTGATTTTAAGTCTAGAAAGAAGGTCATAAATTGTTGGAAAAACTCATAGCATGGATTTGCATGATTGGTCAAAAATGAACTAAAAATGGCATATAAGTTTGAAAAGTTGAATTTGAAAATTGGTTTGTGAGATCCACAAACCCAAAATAGGTCATCCAATATATCATTTTGATTGGAAACACCATTTTGAGAATATTGGTTTAGGTAGAATTTTGATTTAAAGCTTAAAAAATGAGGTTCCTTTGAAAAAATGTAACTTGAAAAAGAAGGCAACTTTGAAAAGGCTTGCACAAGGAAAAGTAAAGGGCTGATCTCATTTCTCATTACTCAATATCTCATATTAAGGCATTTTGGCATAGAATGCAAGGTTTAAGGCAAGGGAGATGAGATTTTCAAAGTCTCTTTTAAGGAGAAGTTCATGAACTTTCCAAGAGGATTCTAGATGTTTCCAATAACTTCCATCTACTACTATAAGAAGGGTGATCTTCATAGTGCTCAAGGTTGGTGATAGCAAGAGGATTCAGAGGGGAGAGAAAGAGAGAAGCAGCCATTGAAGAGGTTTCTTCAAATTGAAGCAATTCTGATTTCCTTCCATTGCAGATCTTCTCCTTCATCACAAGTGCAAACAGAAGGCTATTGATCATCCAAGGACCATTTGGAAGAAGTCTCAAGGCCTGAAAGCAGCCACACGAGTCTCCACCATAACCTCTTGACAGGTTCTTTCTCATCACCATTCTCTTAAGTTATGTAGTTTTGATTAGTTTTATAGGTCTAGAACTGGTGCATTAGGTTAGATGATGAAGCTCTGAGAATTAGAGCTCGATCCATGGTAGTTGATGGCAGAGCCAAGAAACTATGATCTCCAAGAATTAGCTGGTTTGTGAGCTTCAGTTAGCAAGGACTAGCTTAGAATGGTTAGGGTATTGTGTAGAATAACTGTATGCCATTAGATTCAAGGATTATGGAAGGATGACATCAGGTGCATATGGTTGAGCCATGATCTTGCAAGCTTCTGTTGGGGTGATCTAGAGAGAGTTAGGGAAATTGGTACGTATGGCTGTGTTCCCCTGGATGAGTAGATGATCTTTCGTTTTGGAATCGTGGAATTTCATCCACTGAGCAGAGAGAACAAGATGGATGAGTTTGTGTGCATGAAACGGGTGAATCTGAAAACCCTAAGTCGTTTTGGGGACGATGACCAGCGTCCATCGGATTAGCCTGACTAATTGACCTATTCATCTCAATCTACGGCCCAGATCGCTTGTGAGAACGGAGGGAAAATTTGAAAATGGAAACGCACCGTTTCACTTAAACGGTGGTCCCTGGGCCTGTCTGTTCTATTCACACCCCCCTGTGGTCTGGCCCAAATGGAATGTACTGCGCGCCTGTTCTATTCACACCCCTCCCTCATTTTCCTTATTTCATATTTTTATTTTGTTTTATGTTTTTAATGAACTTTAAAAATTCATAAGTAATTGATAAATAATGATTTTTTACTCATTCTTTTTTCTATGTTTAGATAATTTTGTGTAGAAAAATATAAAAATAAAAATGAAATTTTATTTTTAATGTAGAATTTTTAGTGATATTTTCTTGTAAATAGTGTATGTTATTTCTTTTAGTTGATACCTTATCTTGCAAGAATTGTTTTAGGACCTTCCCTTAGGTTTTTTAATTCATTCTTTTTTGTGTAATTAGATATTGAACCCTAGTTTCATGTAGGATTTATCCCTTGATTTTAGAAAGTAAATTTGATTAGATTAGATAGTTGAACTTAGGATAGTTTAATTAGGGTTTTTAAGTAGTATACTTGAACTTCAACATTTTATTTTTGGGGTTTTTAGGACAAGTTAGCCTATGGGGAATATATGGGACTTAAGGGTAGTTAAATAGGATCCCTTAGAATTTATATTAGGAATTTGTATGGTATTTTAGTATTTTTCATTGATTTTTGAATGTATGGATAGTATGTGTGTTGCTTAAAGGCATAAGTTGTATTGTTGTGTTTTCTTTCCTTCTCTGTTGAGTGTGTGAGCTTTGAAGATTGAGTTGAAGACCTTGTGGATCATCATGGAAGCTTTGAAGACCTTGCAGAGGAGTTTAGCATAGCTTTTGTTTGTTTTGTTTATAGGTTGATAGGTGCATAGGCAGAGCCCTAGATAGAATATTTTGTTCAATAAACAAGGAGTGTCTTGTTCACCTCCTTTCTTCTCTGTGACATAGAGTCCCTTAAGGGTATTCACCTCTCTCCTTTGGAGGGATTAGTGACCTTGCCCTATAAGGTAGAACTTTGAGAGAGCCTTTCCTTTGATGTTAAGTTCTCAATGGCATCCTTTGGAAGTCAGTGAGTACTGTAACATCCCCACCTCATCTTGTTAACTGAATCTTGTTTGCTGGAGCATTGGAGCCATTGAAGATAGAAGCTGAGGTCTTGAAGAGGATGATTCCTTGAAGATTATTGGAGTCTGAAGACTCTGTGAAGATCAAATTGATGCCTGAAGATCCCTGAAGATAGTGAAGCCTGAAGGTGGAGCTGGTCAAAGAAGCTGAAGCTCAAAGGGAGAAGATGAGTTGATACTCATGTTGTAGGGTTGATACCTGGAAAGCGAGTGATCTCTGAAGTCTGAAGACTGGGTTGCTGCTGGAGGAGCTGAGGCTTTCTTCTGTTTTCTTTGATGTATTGTGTGTTTTGTCTGATTTGTCTGCTGCATTAGACTAAGCACATTTAGAATAAGTTCAGTCTAAGAGCATGAGTGCATCTGATTGTATTGTTACTGCCTGGCTTTGCTTGCGGGTATTCGGTAGAGCCCAGCTCCCTTGCCCATGTGTTTATTTTGCTTGATAGCATTTCATTTCTTTCATCTGTATGATTGCAATTTACCGTTTTTGCTTGATAGCATGTTGTTTATTTCAGTATGATTACTGTTATTTCATGACTGGCTTGAGGTCGAGACGAGCTTGTGGAGGCTGAAGCCCCACACACATTTCCTCCCTCACTTGCATTGCATGCATTTTACTGTTAAAGCTGATGCTTTTGTCTGTTTGGGTGTATCATTGACATGATCCCTTAGGACTCTCATTTCCTTTGATAAGGATTTGATGATAGACTTTTAGGTTGAAACCTATGCATGACAACATCTAGGAGTTCCCTATTCAAACCTCAACCATAGGATGAATCCATGGCATGATAACAGTAGGACTTGATAGTCTCCCTCCTAGTTGGGTCTGTTCTCTTCTCATCTCGAAACAGTTTAAGATACAGTAATCATGAATGATTTCTTTCGTACGTTACGAGCCTTAAGCTATCTGAGAAAGGATTGTGGGAGAGTCTCTTTTCCATAGTCTGGATGTTTAGTATGGTACCCTTTGGGTGACATGCGACGCATTCACTCTCAGGTCATAGTTTCTAGTGCGGTTGAAATCGCAAACACAATAAAAAAACACTTCTTTTAGGAGATAACCCGTAGTTTCCCGAACTACGTTTGCTCTGATCTTTCATACCAGATGAAAGTACGTAGGCATAGGATGCGACGTCCTAGCGAGCAACCTTTCCCCCGTAGTTAGCCGAACTACGTTGACTCTGATTTCTCATTCTCTGATGAGAATACGTAGGCATAAAGTGCGACGCTTTGCCGAGTCATTTTTCTTTTCTTTTTCAGCCAGCCTTGATAGGTAGATAGATTATAACTAACCCGTCCAAGTAAACAAACAAGCGAGGATCCCGTCGAGTACGACGGACGTGAGGGGTGCTAATACCTTCCCCTTGCGTAACCGACTCCCGAACCCAGACAATGGTTGCGATGACCTTGTCTTACCCTTATTCGTCAGGTTTTTCCGATCGTTTCCTTTCCCGCTCTGAGGGATAAATAACGAAAGGTGGCGACTCTTCTGTTGTGTCGGCACCTTATTTTCGCGCAAGCGACAGTACAACATAAATAAGACGCCCGCGTAGAAATGAGAAAGGCATAATGGTGAGAGGGATAACAAAATACCTCAGCAGTGTCTTAGGATGAAAAGAGTTTGGTGGTTACAGTAGGGAAAACTTCAGTCAAATTTTTAGGAACAACAGGCCTCACCATCGAGGTAACCGTTCTCGAAGGAGTCCTCTTCACAGCATCCCTTTTCTTTTTGACCAAATGGGTGGCAGGCAGAGAGTTCGACAGATCAGATTGAAAGACTCTGGATTGGGCACTCTCGTCAGAAACACCGCCTTCAGTGGCTGATGGTTTTTCAGTAACCTAGATGAACAACAGTAAGTAAACAAGAATGGACAATCAAACAAGCCACCAACAAAGCGAGTAATATCTGAGGATTGAGAGTTTTCGGTTTCTTCTCCACCCTGGTAGAGGTCGACGCTACAGGAGGCTCCCTCTTTCGACCCTAGAAAAGGGATAGAAAGAGTAAGATGATGACTGTTTAAAGGACAGAAGAAGAGTAAAGAAGGTACCTTTTTGGGATCTTCGGAGGCACCAGTTTTTATAGGGTATTCAATAGGAATGGAGATTGTTTTGCCAGGGGATTCATCTTCTAAAGCGGCAAAAGCGTCAACTACATTCTTCAGAAAGAGGTCACGGTTGAAAATTTGGTCTTGGTATTCAGACCAACAAACATTGAAAGCTTCGGCAGTATAGAAAAATGGATGATAAGAGAAAACTGGTAGCTCAAGGTGCTAGGTCGACCTAGCAAATTTAAGACAGCTCTTGTGACCTGCCAAATTCAACTGTCGACCAACCTACACGATATCAGAGGTATGCTGCACTAAAGACTTTGCCAGCATCTGGCTTAAACCAAATTGGCGGGCCACCAGGTTGGGCTGATAGTTCATAAATCCAAAACCATAAATCCCCATTTCGATTCAAAACAACAACATGGTAGGAGTCAGGAACGCCCGCCATACTGAATTCGACATGCTTGCTGTCTGGGGCGAAGCACCGGGGAAACAGTTTCTAAACCACGACGGACCAAACTGTCGGTGCATGAAAGGGGCCATACCAGGAACAAAAATGTTTGCTTCAGCAAACATATTGAGGTATTTTGTAAAGAGAGTTTTGTTAGGGGTTTCCTGCATTGTCATCAAGGCAAGTCGAACGCCTTCGACTGGACGATCCGTGTTGAGGCGCTGCATGGTGGCAGACACAGAATATCCCATCTAATGCTTAAAAGTGGCATTGAGTCAGTACTGTAACAACCACATGGGTCCTGAGACATTCAGAGATTTGACAGTGTCATAGAGAAGTTTTATCTTCAAGGCTGACAGGCCAAGAGAGTGGTAGAGAGCATAACAACAATTTACCCAAAGAGACTTGTCGACCCTCGTGTATCTGAATAGCCAAGTTAATATAGCTTTTGGCTATTTATAGTGAGCCTGGACAGAAGAGATAGTACGACAACCAAAGACTCAAGAAGGCAATGTGCTCTTCGTCTGATACCTCAAAAGAACCTTTGTTGTGGTGATCCTTCATGTAGTTCTTGAAGCCAGCTCTGTCAAAGTCGAAAGTGGCATCCGTCTCCAAAGTTGGATCGAACGTCTCACCTATAGGGGTGAGACCTGTAATGGCCGCCACGTCAAAAAGAGTTGGTGTCAGCATGCCACAAGAAAATTGGAAGGTGTTGGTTGAACCTTCCCAGAAAAATGTTGCAGCTAGCAAGAGACATGGATTGACCCCATGAGCATTTCGAGACAACTGGATGGCGTCGAAGAGGCCAACTTTCTTTCACTATTCTTGGCGTCTGTTTTGAACTTTGTTCAGCAATGAAAGGTAATCCTTATTGCCTGGGGTGGGAATCGACCGAAAGACACGAGCTTTTGGGGCCATGAACTTCAAGTCAAGGGTTCCTCCTTTCTGAAAGGTTGGGGGAATGGTAGGCATAAAGCAAGGGAAAATGCCTGTAGCTCCTTGTGGCTAGGTTTACTGGCAGGATATAGCCCATGGAAGACATGCAGTTTTCTGGCGACGACGAAGGGGATGACCATCTGACGCCTCCATGTTGCCACCACTTTTTCATCAGCCGGCGTAAGATTAGGGAGAGGTTTGAAGGAATCATCCTCAGAAAGAACGTAGGCTATGGGGTTATTTCCAGTAGTGTGGATTTTGGAGACACTAGAAGAGGCCATTGAAACAGAATAGAGAACTTGAGAAGGTTAAAGACAAGAGAGTTCTTTCAAAAAATAGAAATGAGATTAGAGTGGGAAAAAAGAAACAAAAAGACGAGAGTGCAGTATTTATAGGCAATGTTGCATGCAAGTGAAGAGACAAAATGGTTGAAATTCTGAAAGTTAGTGGGGGTGGTTCAAAGACCCATGACGTTGGGATGTGACCACCATGATTAGCCGTATCTTGGAAAACGTGATGCAGAAAGGTGCCATCGTTATTTCATACTAGAGATGACGCGTGGCAGAATTGACAAAAAGCAATGATGATTTTGTTGCATCACACTCAAACACAGTCGAAATTCCATAAGATTCAAAACGCTCAATTTCTTGGTCGACAGAGTATCCCGTCGAAACTGGGTTTTTAGGGGGCATCTTGTTGACCAGAAGTTTCGACCAGAGAAGTGGCAACGCAGCAGTTGGTCGACATACTCAATAGCCTGTTGAGGAGGAAGGTCGACATCGACACGCAGAAGATTGTGGGTCGACCCCTGGTGGCGTTCGGTCGACTGAGACAGCTAAAGGCCATGCAAAATGACGTATGTTTGAGCGGGAAATGCATTTGAAATCCAAAGACATAGGAAGTTATAGAAGTAGTGGGCGAACGTGTGGCATCACCATATTCAACGTGGCAGTTATTTATTTCTCTATTTAAAGCAATGTATGTTTTTTGGTTCAGGGCGCTTTTTGTAAGATTGTAAGGAAAACACTCTGAGTACCAAAGCGTTACGAGAAAAAAAAATTTCACTCCTACAAGATGTACGATCGCGTCAAATTTTCCCTTCTTATAAGCAATTTATGTCATTGATTCCAAATATGTCTTTGCCTTGTTGTTTTTACTTTTACTCCTTTTACATAAGTTATTTCTTGCTTCCTTTGCACACTTTTCTATGTTTTCAGTCTCACTTACAAATAATTCCCATTCTATTTCAAATAGACTCCATACCACCATTCTTCCCATACATCCCAAACCAAATGCTCTGGGACTCGTTTGACCGGTCCCGCAAGTAAACTTGCGTTAGGAGGTCAAAGGTTGTTCGCGTGAAAAATGCGTGCGAACAGATAGACCATACTTATAGAGATTAAATATATAAGCTTATGTATGTGATGCATTAATCTTATTTGATTATCATAGACACAATTATGTCTTGAATGAACATATATGTAAATAGTTTTGAAATCGCTTTATTTAAAGCGGATTCGGTTGTCTTGTGATTGACTTGCATTTGAAGAAATTAAGTCCTTATCTATATCATGTATTATTTTAGTTGGTTTAATTTATTGATATGCTTCCAAGCTCTCCTAGTTTTGTGTTTTGCTTTCGTACTTCTTTAAATCTCTGATTTTGCTTATTGTACCTAAAATATTTTTGAAATTTTCTTAAAGGGAGAAGGTCTATTCAACCCTCTCCCCTCTTGTTGCCTTTTATGTTTCCATATTCTCACACAACAAGTATATTATTAGATTTGAGCTGTTTGATTTCTGATTATTGATCAACATAAAAAAAATGATACATTGCTCTTTGGAATTTTTGAAACTCGTCTATTGAGCTCACATTCTCTCTCTCTCTCTCTCTGCATTACACACATACAATGATAATATCTTGCAAACTTCTCATTGAAAAATATCAAAATGAGACCAAAAAAAAAAATAAAGTACTCATATATGAAACCATAACAACATGTGAATGCACTTGAAAGGCCACACCTAAGCAAACTACTTGAATAAAAAATGCACATACAATACAATTTCAAAATTAACACAGGGATAAGAGACAAGATATTAACAACAAACAAATAAGCATCAGGAAATTAATAAAATAAAGATAAAACTAGCCAAAAAATTTTGCCATAATGCATCCATTAAAATGTTAAACAACCAATAATAAACATAAATGGAAAATAGACCAATATCCAATTATAAACTAAAATTTCATGATACGATATGAAGGGAAATGCAATGCATGCTAAAATATAAGGTAGGTTGAAGGGACAAGAATCAATAGGAGCAGAAAGATTGCCAAAGTCAAAGTCAAAATTCGAACCCTTGTGAGTGGTGATTACATCCTTGATTGCGGAAAACTAACTCATCAACCTTTCTTCCCTAGCCTTTATAGATTTTTCTTATCTTGCTTCTCTTTTTACGACTTCTACAACATTAGCCTCCATTCGAGCCACCAAACAGACTTCTCTTGCCTCTTAGGCACCCAAAATCTGATCCACACAAACATCTAGATAAGCTTTACAGTTGGAAGAAAACTTTCCAAGGTGGTGTTTGTAGAAGGAGGAGAATAGATGGAGATGCAAATGCAGTAGTGGCCTTCATAAGTCATAAACTTGTCTTCATAAATCATGCAAAAGTCATCATAGTAGTAGCATAAACCCTTTTTGTCTCAGTGATACTTCATTAACTTCACTGTCATGTCATCAAAAATCTTCGAAGCTCTATCAAGATCGACTTCTACATAAAAAATATCGTTCTTCCCTAGAATCAAATGAATGAATGAATAGTAGAAAATGGGATGTTTCGGCTTCGCCAGGTAGATCATAATCTGGTCCATAATAAACTTGACTAGTTAACTTCCTTCTAAGTTAATAGTAGCCACATCAAATACATATCTTGATCGTCAGCTCTAGCATAATTTATCTTTACAATACAATATTTTCACGGTCACCTAGTGGAGCATGCATACGATTTTTGAAAAGAGATTTTGATATAGACTCCACAAATTCAACATGCTTGAAACCTGCAGCTTCTGATTGATCAACTTCAATTTCTTTGAACTCAATCCCCAAAATATCATGAAAGTCGGTGGGATAAAACATTACCGTTTTGCCACGAAACCTACATGCCAAACCATGCGTAGTGTGAGGCATTATAGAGAAAATCTTTGACATGATAAGGGTTGCATCTTTTGTTCATACTAAGAAACTCCAACAGTTTATGGTTCTCAAACAATTTCATAAAATCCATTTTCAGAGAAATTTATGAGTTCTTTGTGACAATATATTTAGCTTCAAGAGACTTATTCATAAATAATTTAGAGTTTATTTTAAATTCTTCTTCATAAATCGTATGGTTGACCATGTGAAATAAGTAGGTCATAGTCTAAGAAGATGAACATGATGAAACAAAAACAGAAGAAGGATTACCTAGAGGAACAATCTTGATTTTCGAGTCCTCATTCTCTATTGCTTAGGGATTTCATGAGGCACTAAAGATGAACTAGGGTGTTTGTCCTTTTGATTCTGAGACAAATTCTTTAAACCTTCCATTATTGATGATGGATGGAGATGGAGGTTGAATGTGAAATGGGCATGAGATGATATGAATGATTGTAATTGAGATGAATGAGAGTTTAAGTGATAATTGAATTATGTTTAAGTGAAAGTATGTGTGGTTTTAAAAAAATGGAATCAGTGGAGTGTTTGAGTGAGAAATAATGATTTGAATGAAATGTAATCATGAGATGTTAATGATGAATACGAATAGATTCTTTTAAAACTTAAAGTTTAAATGGTTTGATTTGAATAAGGGAGATTTGTGATTTATGTTAGAAATGGACTGGTTTGTTTTGATTTGAGTCAAACTTCAATTTGATTCGAATCAAATAGTGAATTTTTTTGCAAAACTTCTTTTGCAACAAGTCAAGGAAAGTTATGATTTGAATCAAATGGACAATGCAAAAATACAAATGGCACATTTTTTATTTAAGTCAGACAAATTTGTGATTCGAATTAAATAGTCAAATCCTTCTATTGTTCATATCAGCCTTATCCATGATTCAAATCATGAGCATAAAAATATAAATTTTTAAAATTTTGAAAAAAATTAAAACTTGTAAAATAGTTTTGATTCAACAATTAAAATATTAGTGTAATGAAAAATATTTTAATGCACAAAAAATTTAATGTAGAAAGGAAAATCTTTAATGCCACTTGAGTTTCATGATGAATATGAATACATAATGATGAAACGAATGAAATGATGTGAGTGATAATAAAATTTACATATGAATGTAATGCTCAAATGAATGATATATGTCATGTACACATAGTAAACACATACTACATACACATAGCAAATCAAACAAATTATAACAATAATAATTAAAGCACACTACAAGAATATAAAGAAGAGTAGAATGATCATACAAATTCGATGATCTAGGTACAAGTAATGATTATGAAACATCAACAACAACAATAACTCAGAGCAAAAGAACAATTTAATTAAAAATTAAGATTGGATATGTATTCCTTTACACGTCTAGAGAGTAATTCTAAAACACTCCTTAATAAGATATCAAATGAAGTGGAATGGAACATGTTCTGATTAAATTTTCGTATGCCTTCTTATTTAGTAATGATTAACTACTTTGTTGGTTGAACTTATGCTTCGACAAACTCGTTTAGATGATTCAATATTTGATAGTTATTTGAGACACTCAAAACTTATTGCTTTAAATATTCTCATAAGCTTGTTGAACGATTAATGAACACACCAACATCTTCATAGAAACTATCTTCATATTCCTTCACAATGGTCTTTGAAGAGTAGGTCCTCAAAGATATGCTTCTATTTTCTTCTAATAATCGTTTTCTCTTTAACCAAATTAGAATATAGATGATTCATGATAAGATAAGCATGCTTTATGAATAACTATAAATAACAAGAGTTTTCTAACTATACTCTAGGTTTCTAGTTATCTAAACATAACTCAGAACTTTGTCAGCACATCTCTGGTTGTATATAGTAACTTTGAAATTATAACCAATGATTATAAGATTGTTAACATAATAAAAATGTATTACCTCAAGTAATTGTAAGCTATTTAGTTAACGATATCAAACAAGTAACATAATTGCTTTAAAATGTATCAAATCCACTTAAAAATAAGATAATTTTATTGAACACACCTTTCAGATTATTCTACCATTATCCTCAACTTCTGAAGTCATATAACATAATCAAAAGACCAGCTCTGAAGCCAATGGTTGGTGGATAATATGGGAGTTGAATGGTCTATAGGGAGTGAATAGTTCTTTCTTCTAAAACCATTTTCAAAATATATTTTTTACAAAATTAGAGTTTAACAAAACAATGCATAGATTACGAGCAAAAGTTAAATAAAGAATATATTTTAAAAAGGATATGTTTTGATTTAAAAAAAATTACATGAGATAGCCAGAAATAAATACATTAGACATAAATGAATTTGCTTTGACAAGCAATACAACAATTTGAACCTAATTCAATTTTCTCCACATAGCTCAAACTGGATTCAGATAAAGTGGCTATTCAATCTAAAATTAAAAGTCTTTGCAATCATAATTACAGAATAGAATAATCAATGAACTAGATACATAACAAACCTAAGATTATACAATAAATTACTATAATCAATATAAATCTAATCACATGATTATTTCAAAATAGAAAACAACTTGAAGTATGTAATATTATACCAAAATGTAGAACGGAAGGGAGAAGAGAAATATACACCATATTTATAATGATTCAACTCATTTATCCTTGCTAGAGCTTACTATGTTCTTTAATGGTTTCATCATTGGAAATTTGTAGGGTGTTCCATTATTTATAAAATCATTACAAGAAAATTTCTTGGTACAATGGATAATCAACAAATCTCAACATTATAAGCCATTTGCTTTAGCTAACACAGGTCTAAATTGAGTTTGCCTTTTATTGTAGTAGAACATTGGATTTGTAAACTTTCAAGATCTTCACTTGATCTTGATCAAACAATCTTACTAGATACAAAAATCCTACTCCAATCTTCCATTCTACAATGACCTTTACTCAGCCCCACCCGTTCCTTGTTTGAGCGCTTGTTCTACACAAGAATGATTGGATAATTGCTAACTTTGTTGTGGATAAATTTTTACTCGAACCCACAAATGTCTTCCATGGAGTATACGTAAAATATTTTCTTATTGGAAGTCAGTATAGAAATACCATAGATACAAAATAATTCTTTATTCTTATACACACAACAAAACTTCACATTAACATTTGTCTCCCCAGTGTACCTTAGATCTACCATTCAAACTCAATCTTTATATTTGATTTTATAAAAATGATTTCCTTGTTCAAGATTTTATATGATGAAGGGTATCTCACACAACACATCTTAGATCTCACAATATTAATATTCTAGGATGTTTTTCACAAGGTTGAATCAAGGAAGAATAATGTTTGTGAAAGGAAAAACTCGTATGGGGTTTTCTCAAGATTTATGAAAATATGAATTTGATTTCACTTGACCTCTCTCAAGAAGAATATCATCTCTTTTTAGCTATCAAGATGAACATCAACTAGGAATAATGACACAAAACAATTTATATTGGTTCTAGAGATTATGCACAAAAAAGTGAAGAAAAGAACAAATGATTTTAGTCAATCATGCGGTTTTGATTTGAATAAACAAAAATAATGACTTGGATCAAGGTAGTAAAACGAGGAAGCTTCTATTTTGATTTGAGTCATGTTTTGTACACATGATTCGAGTCAAGTAAAAGCATGATTCAAATCATGGTTGTTTTTTAAAAATATTTGTTTATCATGATTCGAGTAAAAAAAATCCTTGTGATTCGACTCACTGATTGTTGTGATTCAAATCACACATATCATTGATTCGAATCAACTTTACAGGCGCGGAATCTAGATTTCAAGTTGATGTTTTATTTGAATCAGCAGTTTGCTAATTCAAATCAAGCTTCAAAAAATTCTGTTTTAAGCTTTTTAACTTTTTATTCAAGAGACACTCAATATATTGAACTTGCTTAAGCTAAATAACATATTGTTATGGGTTTAGAATTAATTTATTGAACCGAAGGTAGCCAATGTATAATAATAATCCAACAAACGAATAATACAAAATTACACACAAATTACAATAACAATAAATCAAATTAGAGACCATTCAAATTTAATAGAACATCAAAATAAAGATGATATTAGCTGCAATTTCATACAATACTTTGGACTCTGAAAAAAGTTACATTCCTTCAACACTCCATTATTTGTATCAAACACATTATCATAAAATATCATGCAACCTCCACTTCAACAATTAATCTTTTTTACGGGATAGTCCCAACTTTGACAATAGCCTATTCACATCATAATAATTTATAGACATGTTTTCTTTTACATGAGTTACATCTATTTTTGCACAAAATTTAAAACACCGGTCATGAACTTTCCAATTTAACTTGGAAACCAAGAGTCTCACACACATTGATAATCTAGAGTAGGAAGACCCCATAAATAATAGTGTATTTATTTATTTCACCCTAAATGTATCATCAACGATATCATCTATTAGTTTAAATTGCTCCTCATATTCCATATATTATTTTCTGAATGAAGCATGTCTATAAATCTTTGGTATAATATTTGACTGTTCTTCTCCATTAGATGTCCAAACTCAATAGTTTTTCTTAAAACATACTCTCACCAAGTGTTGTTTCACTTTACACGACAACATTTGATTTGACAACATTCTTGAGTAAAGGAAAATATAATAAACTTTTGGATTAATAAGCATTTTTTCTCCTGTCATATGGGCGAGCTTTGAAAAATCTCCCGTAAAAAAATTAAAATTCCATCCTTACAATTTTAAGATTCTTTGGATATAGACCTTCTTTAAACCAGATCAGAGAAAATGATGACATGGCATGTACATGCGGTATTATTTAATGTTATTTAATTCCACTGACATGTGTTTATTATTTTGATTTTGAATTATTTTAAATGACATGTTGGCATTTTATTTATTATTATTTTAAGTTTGAAAATTTTAAAAGATGCAAAACACTAAAATATTTAAAAAGGGTAGTGTTGAACTCATGACCAATATGTTACATGCAAGGGGCACTACTACTAGCACAACTGTTTATTTTAATATGTATTTCTACTTAAATATATTACATAATTGTTGTCATATTTCATATTCCTATTATATTTATTTTTTATTTAAAATAATGTATATTTAATATTTAATAATATTATATTATACTATAAATATTATTAATAATTTCAGTTTTTAAATTTATATTAATAATTCCAGTTTATTCTATAAATTATTATTGATAATTTTAGTTTATATAGTAATATTATATTATTCTATAAATATTATAAACAATTTCATTTTATTATTTTAATAATTTATATTACTTTATTAGTATAATAATATTATATTACTATATAAATATTATAAATAATTTCACTTTATTTATTTAATAATTTTTATTTAACAATTTTATTTTATTAATTTAATAAATTATATTATCAAACTTAAATTTTTTAGTTTATCAATTATTTTAAACTAATTAAGTAAATTGTTCTGTAGAATTTTTTATTTAATAATTTCATTTATTAATTTAATAGTTTTTATTTAATTAATAATATGTAGAAATTTTTATTTAATAATTTCAGTTTACTAATTTAATAATTTATATTATTAAACTTAAATTTGTAAGTTTAATAATTATTTTAAACTAATAAAGTAAATTATTAGGCAGAAATATTTATTTAATAATTTCAGTTTATTGATTCATTTTTTATTTAATAATTTCATTTTATAAATTTTATAAAAACTAATTTACTTTATTAGATTAAAATAATTAATAAATTAAAAACTATTAAATTAATAAATTAATATTAATTTCTATAAAAACTATTAAATTAATATACTGAATTATTAAATAAAAATTTCTACATAGTAATTTACTTTATTAGTTTAAAATAATTAATAAAGTAAAAAAATTTAAGTTTAATAATATAAATTATTAATTATTAAACTGAAAATTATTAAATATAAATTATAAAGATAAATTATTAAATAAAATTGTCAATATTAACTAATAAATTGAAATTATTAAAAATATTTATTAATAATATAATATTATTAAATATTAAATATTAAATTTATATTAATTTAAAGAAAAAATATAATAAAAATATGAAATAGAATAACAATTATGTAATATATACATTTTAATAGAAAAACATATTAAAAATAAATAAATTGACTTAGAGCATCTTTAGTGCAGGTTCTGTAGTATTAAATTCTTTAATAGTAACGGTAGTTATAAACAATTTGCATTAGAATAAGAATGATATGACACTAAAGTGAACTAACAATTAATCTTCGGCAACTATATAACCAACGCACACTATCAAATTTTAATGACTCTAATTATTGTTTTATATTATTAAAATACCAATAAAGCTCCAACAACTTTAAAACATGGAGTCAAGTTTTGTTTTTTACAAGCAATCATCGTTAAAGTAAAAACAATTCAAATCAACTATAAATATTTTAAATCTTACAAATCACTTTGGGCCCACAAAAAATATCTTAGTTTACCCATTTAGTTTACTTCCACTAAAGATGGAAAATTTTACCCCATACCCCATAATTTATTCTTCTACCCTTATCTTATATTTTTTTTACCAAAATATCCTCATATAAAAAAGTGTAAAATTTTTCTCATTTAATTATTTGATATGAAATTTAATAAATAAATTTAATTTTAAACACTACTTAATTAATATTCTCAATAAATATGGAAAGTAATTTTTCGTAAAAAGATGTTAAGGATACTAATTTATATTTGCATGTGATTTAAATGACAATAACTATATACAACACGATTTTTGAGTCAATAGTTTTTTTCTTCTTCTTATTTTCTAAATACTTCAAGAGTGAGTCAACCTGTTTGAAGAAAGATGATGGAAATAGCCAATATCTCGAACCATAATTATAAGTTACCTCATAGTTGGGCTAATTATTAAAAAATTATAAATGATGCGGGTATGAGGTAATTTGAATATAATAGTTGAAAGATATTACGGTTCTAAGAAACTGATATAAAAAACATAGATTAATTTTTGACGAACAGTTTCTCATGATATTAGCTATGAGGTAATTTGAAATTGGAAGACATTGAAAAAAAACTAAAAACATAAAATATGAATTAAAAAAGAAAAAATATATATTTTTGATAGTAAATTGAAATTAATAAACATATCAAATTTTAAAAATATGGATAATTTATTTTTCATTTTTTATAATATTTAAAATTTTTTAAAAATTATAGTTTAAAATTTTTATAAACAAAATTATATAATACTTTTACGGAAAGTATATAATACTTGTCATGTTTGTTAAACATATCAATTAAGTAGTGTTTAAAGATAGATTTATGTATTAAATTCCAGATTAAATAATTAAATTAGAAAAAATTTATACTTATTTATATAAGGATATTTTGGTCAAAAAATATAGAAGGTAGGGGTAGAGAAATAAATGATAGGATATGGGATAAAGTTTTCCAAGATAATGCGGTAGCGCCTCTTACATGTAACACAGGTAGCACACTTCTTCCTGAATATTTTCTATCATGCATTCGACTATGTTAAAATTGTTAATATTTGATTTGCACCCATACAACATTAACTACAATATAATTATGATATATTTAAATCTAATACAAAACATTAACTACAATAATATTTAAGTATATTTACTAATATTTTAAGTAATTGATTTTTAAACATCGACAAATAATAACATATTAAACAAAAATGCTAACTTAATAACTGATTTGTTTTTCTAAAATTTTTACATACAAAATTAATTACTAATTTCTCACTTTTGCACAAATTTAATAACAAACTATTTTCTAATTGTTTTAAATATTTAATTACTAAAATATTAACTAATATTTTTGATAAATTATTTTCAAATCATTATTTACAAACTATTTTTTTAACTTAATTTAAATTATTAATTTTACCTAATTTTACTTAAATTTATTTTATTTTATTTTTAACTTTTTATTAATTAATTAAATGTAACACCCCACATAATACTATCTACAATCATATTACGTAAATCGTTAAAAAAAATTAATATATGAAACAAACATCATCTAAATGACATCAAAAATGTGCTAATTCAATTCATGATACATAAGAACTAATAAATCATATGTTTTAAATAAACTAAACTCAAAGACATAACAAAATATATTCATCAGACATCTAAGTCTTCAACCTTCGGGTTTTCTTACCAAATCTCCAGCTCTTGCGACTAACTTAAAAACAACAACATAAATGGGGTGAGATTACTAAATCTCAGTGAAGTTCTCTATCTTATGGGTCCATTCGACTTTACAAGGTTATTAATTCCCGCAGCTTTCTATCAATACTATACTCTTGTGATTTTTATACAAAACCAAAGATTGAAACATCAATTTCATGTACAAGTGGTATTCGGCTTCCTACTTAACCTTGGCAGGTAAACCAAAGAGCTATGCATTCTATTCGAGTTTAATCCAATCTAAAAACAACCAATCCGTTGCCTAAGGATGGTATCTCACTTTTGAGACCAATTGCCTTTAGAGAAGAAATAGCAAAAGGACGGTTTCCGTCGCTTCTGCTTTTGGGTCCTACTTCCCTTAAGAGATTACTCAGCCACTTCCGCTTTTGGGACTTACTACCTTCAGGAACTGAATAGATCACTTCTTCTTTTGGGTCTCACCACGTACACCCTCAAGAATTGACTAGATAGCTTCCGCTCCTGGGTCATACTGCCCTCAGGAATTGACAAGGTCGCTCCCGCTTTTGGGTTTCACCGCCCTCATGGATTAACTAGATCACTTCCTCTTTTGGGTCTTACAACCCTTAAAAATTGACTAAATCGCTTCCGTTTTTGGGTCTTACAACCCTCAAAAATTAACTTAGGGAACAAGTGGTTTTTCGCTTTTGGGATCTGTACCCTCAGAGAATAACTTATGAGTTACATATGTGTCGCTACCGCAAAAATAAGGTGCCAGCAAAACAGAAGAGTCGCCACCTTTCGTTATTTATCCCACAGAAAGGGAAAGGAAACGATCAGAAAAACCTGACGAAAAGGTATAAGACAAGGTCATCGCAACCAATGTCTGGATTCGGGAGTCGGTTATGCAAGGGGAAGGTATTAGCACCCCTCACGTCCATCGTACTCGATGGGATCCACGCTTGTTGTGTTTATCTGACGGGTTGGTTTAACTATCTACGCTAAAAGTCTGATCTGAAAAGAAAAGAAAATGACTCGGCAGAATACAGCAGTTCTATGCCTACTTATTCCCGTCTGGAACGAGAAATCAGAGTCAACATAGTTCGCCTAATTACGGGTTACGGGAGAAGGTTGCTCGCCGAGATATCGCATCTCGTGCCTACGTACTTTCACGCGGCGTGAAAGATCAGAGCAAACGTAGTTCGGGATAACGAGAGACACAGGTTTGTCTTTTTTATCCGAGTAGGGTTAACAGACGGTTCCAGAATTTGGTGTATGCAGCTCGCTCGACGGAGACTTAGGCGTTTACCGTTTGCGGTAGAACCGAGAGTTAACAAAACTCTCCTTATGAAAAGGGTTTCCAAGGATTAACAGGTCCAAGAGGACAAAAATATGTTTGATCTTTGTTTTCTGTTTTTTAAAGAAGTATCTTTTTATGGATGTCTGCAACTAATATCGCACTAGAGACTATGACCTGGGAGTGAATGCGTCGCATGTCACCCAAAGGGTGCCATACTAAACATCCAAGCTGTTGAAAAGAAACTCTCCAACAACCCTTTCTCAAGTAGCTTAAGGATCGTAGCGTACGACATCAATTAACCTTTATTACCATATTTTGATTTGTTTGAAGATGAGAAGAGAAAAGACGCACTAAAGGGGAACTGATCCAATCCTGAAGTTGTCATGCAAAGTTGATCCTAAGATTGAGGTTAGGAGGGAACTACCTAATGTTATCATGCATGATTAGAACCCTAATGTCTGTCATAACTTCTCTTGAACAAGAGAAGTCAGAGTTCCTAGGGGAACATGGCAAAGGAAAGCAATAGCAAAAGAAGTAAACTGTAAGAAATAACTGTAAGTAAAATGCATGCAATGCAACAATACAAGCAGAAGGAGCCAAGCTCAACTTCTAGAGCAAACAAGCCAGAGGCAACACACCACACAGGCAAGGGAGATTACACTCAACCTTAAACCAGCAAGGAAAGCCAAACAATAACAATCAAGCAGAGGGAGCCAGACTCAACCTCTAATGCAGACAAGCAAAGGGAGAAACTCAACCTTTAGGATGCTCTTAGGCCTAGAAACATCTACATGAGGCCTAGTCTAATGCAACACACCAAACAGTCACACAAGCAACAACAAAGCAATCAGGAAAAACAGCAGACAAATAGCTCAATAGCAAAACAGATTAACAGCAAAACAAATCCACAGTCTGCAAACAACTTCAAGTCTAAGCCACCTTCAAGAGAAGACTTCGTCTTCAAGCTTCAACAAGCTCCAACAAAAGAGAAGAGAATTAACATCAAGATTATTGCATGATGATGGGAAGCATGATGGAAACCAAGGGAATCCATCATGGCACTCAACCATACATCTGAGATAGGCATCCTCATAGGTTCTACCTCTTGTGATATGCCACACATCCTTCCAAAGGAGGGATGAGGCTTCCACATAGGGACCTTGAATCATAGGATGGAAATGGAATGCACACAAAGCAATCCATGTTCATTTGAAGAAAGAGAAATCAAACTAAAGCTCTTCCTAAACCCTAATTGATTAAGCTATAAGAAAGCTACTAAAAGAAGGTCTAAATACCAAAACCAAACACCACAATCAAGCAAACAGAAGCCTCTATATGTCTAAAGCATTATCCGAAAGGAATGGAAAATTTATCTTATGCTATGGGCCACCATTGAGGTCATTCTAAAGGAGAAGTCATGTTAGAAGCATATTAAAACTGGCCTAAGTTTTAAATCTATTTAAAATACTAAAACTACTTCTAAAATTCTATAAAATTTTCTAAGGGAACCTACATGTATTAGGTATCTATAGCAAAAAGACCAGGGATTGAATCTAAAGGGGAAAGTCACTAAAGAATTCCTAAATCACCAAGTGTAAAAGGGAAACCCTAAAATGGAAGGTCATGGGAACCTAATTCAAAACCAATCCTAAAGTTATCTAAAAATTATGAAATAATTCCTAAGGGATCATGCATATCTATACTAACAGCCGGCCAAAAATCTCACTCAAATTTCATACCAATTGGCCATACAAAAATCAGCAAGAAAATGAAGAAATATGCCAAATTTAAGGAATTAAACAAAATGAAAAAAATCAAATTAAATTGGAAATTGCATGAAAATAAAATCTAGAAACACTAGCAAATTAGAAATTAAATCTAGATCATGCACATATTCTTATTTTGTTTTTCTGACCAATAATGAAATTATTATGAATTTAAAATGGAAATGCAATTAAAATAAATCCAAAAAACAATTAATAAAATAAAATGTCAGGAAAATAAGAGGGACGTTGGATCAAGAGACTAAGTCAGATCATCCAAGGATCCAGATGATGCCAGCGCATAAATGAAGCGCTGCATTTCACTTGGTCAAAGCTCAATTCCGAGATTAAGTCATGAGCGTTGGATTGAGTTACTTAGTCTTCACTTTCAACTGATCTAATGGCAGGAGGTTATCTTCTTCATTTAAACTGGAGTTGGAGGGAAGCAAACTCAGGCGAACCAGACGGTGGTCCGGTGGCCGCGCCACCGTCTTCTCCGGTGAACTCAGAGTTGCAGGTCATCGATTCTTGACAAAACCTATACAGTTCCACTCAATTTTTCCTGCTGATCTCAAATCCAATGTCCTTTTCTCCTAATTCTCACTAGATTTTGAAACACGATAGAAATCCTAAAATATGTCACATCCTGAAATCTCATCAAACCTCCAATCATGCTAAAACTCCAAAATCAGGCAGTTATAAGCTCTAACAGAATTCATGTCACACCTTGGATCATCTCTAAACTTCCAAATTTCTATCCTAAAACCACCTAGGCATCTTCCTAAAGTTTAACCACATATCAAATCAAGCTAGATCACCCTAGAATCAATGCAATTTTGAAATGTAAATACCTGGTTTGTAGCTTCGAATTAAGGCACTTCCACTGTGATTCTCACTCAAAGATGATGCAGAATCGTTCCTTGATGAAAGATAAAGATGATAGAATCCAAGAATTGCCTTGATTTTCTCTAGAATTGAAATTCGATTTCTCACTTGAAGCTTGAAAATTCACTCTGCAATCTCTGGCTCCAACTGCAAATGATCACCAACCTTGATCCTGATCCATTTCTGAACTTATATAGAGTGAATTTGGATGATTTGGAGCCCCATTGGAGGCCCAAACAGTGAGATCCAATTTCCACTTTTCCTTCAAAATTTCAACTATGGTGTATACGAATTTGAGCCAATTCCTTCTCCAAGAAGCTTCATATGTAATGCTTGTGGACAGTGGAGAGTGTATGGATCAAATTGAGTCCTTGTTTGCATCATATGACCAACCTTTGATGTGTTACTTATTCCTGAAGTAACAAAGTGAAATGTCATGAAATATGCCCCAAATTAATTTTCTAATATTGCCATTGTGCTCCAAATGATTTTTCTGATCAAAATGAGCACTCATTTGCATTGGTTTGAACACATATGAATTAATTTGGATTTTTTCACTTAAAGGCCTTTAAATTCCCTTTTTGTCAAATTTCTTCACACCAAGTCCTACCCTAAGCCAAATCAAAGCCTCATGGATACATGGTTGACCTAAAAATCCCATTTTGAGCAAGTTTTGTGTTAGGAAAAACTTCATTTGAAGTGTTCAAGATAGTGAAAATGACCTATAATGCCAAATGACCTATAATCTTACTTTCCCAAAATACCCCTGACTTGTAAACCTCATAACTTGAGTTCTACAAATCAGATGAAAGACTTATAGTACAATTTGGAAAGCTAAGACCAAGAACTACAACTTTCATGTTAGCCAAAAGTTGAGATGAAAGACCCTTCTAGGTCAAAAGTTCCTTGGAAGTTGGTTTACTTTTGTAGACAAATTTCACATTCATTTGATGACCTGTAACTTGTCTGGATCATAACTTGAGTTCTATAAATCCAATGGAGGACTTCTAGTACTCAAATTAAAGCTAAGAGAATGATTTACAAGTTTCATGTTGTCCAAAAGTTGAGGTGAAACTTGTATCTTGAGATAAGTGGTCTTGAAGTCAGGCACTAAATAGGGGATTTTACCCTGGGAACCCTAGTTTAGCAACTCCTCACACTTTGGACTTTTCATGGATTGATCTTGGAATATCACCTCATGTATCTCAACACAACTTTACATGATCACAAAGACTTAGAATTGAGTCTTAATCTCCTCCAATTGCACAGTTGACTTAAGGTTACTCAGATGAAAACCCTAATTGCAACACCCTCAACTGTGGCTCTTCACACTTAGCATAATGACTTGACTGAGCTCTACCATGACCCTTAGGGCACTCCATGAGATCTATCCACACTCTATCCATGATCAAGGCTCCACAACCCACTAATGGCCTTCAATTGGTCCTCAGGTTAGGAGATGAACCACATACAAACAACCCAACTTCTCAAGAATCCAACCCTCTTCTTGATGACCTTGGTGACTTCTCAAGCTTGAATAAGACCTCTAGATAGGATCCTCTTGATATAAACCACACTTGATCCCCTGTTAAATGAATACTTCTATGTTATGCAAATGCTAGACCAATGCAATGAAACATAAACCAAGTAAGAAAATGTTAGGCAAATTTTGGGGTGCAACAGCTGCCCCTATTCAAGCGGCTTGGACCTGATTGGCTGAGAAGCGAACTGTAACAGCCCAAATTTCATTAAATAATTAATTATAGTAATTAATTGATTTAGTGGGATTTTTATTAATGTTGGAATTAATTTTTATTAATTGGAATTTGTAATAGAGAATTGAGAAGGAAATAGAATGGAAAGAAAATGATAGAGAGGAAGGAAAAGAAATAGAAGAATATAAAAAGGGAATTGGAGAGAAAGAGAAAGATAGAAAAGAAAAAGAAGAGAAAGGAAGAAGAAGAAGAGAAATGAAGAGGAAAAGGGAAAAGCTTGGAGAATCTTCAAGAACCAATTTCGAAGCTCCGATTAATCGAGGTAAGGGTGAGAAACATTGCTATTTAATCATTGTATGCTATTATGTATGTTGGGTTTGGGTTTGTGGATGTTTTTCATCACTTTCCAATTAGGGCAAATGTTGGATTAATCGGTAGATTGATGATTTAATCGGTTGGAACTGAGTAATAATGCCGTAGAATAGTCGGGTAACATGTATTGATGCTATTTGTACTGATTTGGATGTTTGAGGTTTGGTTGATGATGGATTGATGAAGGAGAGGCAGAATAGGGTTCTGTTCTGCGCAGGTTTGCTGGCTCTCGCCAGGCGAGCGAAGGCGAAGCTTCGCCAGGCGAAGCCTAGCGAATGCTGGCGAGTAATTATGATTAAGTTCCAGTGGACTTCGCTGGCGAGTTCGCCAAGCGAAGGTGGATAGCGAAGGTTCGCCCGGTGAAGGTGCTGGCGAATGATGGCGAATGAAGTCAGTAGCTACTGACTTGGGCTCGCTGGGAAGTCTCGTCAGGCGAAGCCTAGCGAGTGTTCGCTGAGAGAGTTCGCCAGGCAAAGGCCAGGCGAAGGTTCGCTGCGAGGGTTCGCCAGGCGAATGAAGGCGAATGTGGCAGTATATTTTCTTTGCTGTGTTATCCAATGGTGATTGTTTGGTTGATTCGCATAGGTTAATACTTCTATGTTATGAATGAGTATGTGAACTCTTATGATAACATGTGCTGTGGGTAGCCTTCGGGCGTGAATCCTAGAGTTGTGATATGAATGATTAATTGTAATTGGTTAAAATACATGAGAACATAATGATGATTATGTGTGTATTAATTGATGAGTTTGTGAATGTTTGATTGTTGTGAATGTTTGATTGTTGTGTACAATTATGTGTGTATTAATTGATGAGTTTGTGAATGTTTGATTGTTGTGAATGTTTGATTATTGTGTACTCTCTAATTGCACATACCACCTCAAGGATGCCCCAGTCAGGCTATACTGGAAGCAATGGATCATTAGTTTGTCATTTCGCACAAACGAAGTCATCCTTCGACAGAACATCATCAAGTGCAGCTTCGGACAGCTATCTCCCGTGTACTTCTCAAATTCCGGCACTTTGAACTTGTAAGGCAACACCAGGTCAGGGACCAAACACATGCCTACAGCATCCAGGTTAACAGCATCTTTCGCTTCTAAGGCTTTTATACCTTCTTCCAATGCTCGGAGTCTTCTATCGTTTTCAAGAGTTCTTGGATCTACCATCCCGGCCATTGGAATATCTCTTCGGTAATTCATCATAGGGAAAGCAACCCCTTGATTGTTAGCAGGAGGATGACGTTCATTTCGGGCAACGAACTGCTCATGCCGATCTCGGTTCTCAACAGTAGGTTGTACAACTTGGTCTGCCGTAAGGTTGTTCGCTTGCGGGAAGCCTTCCATAGAATCATACTGATGGTTGGACGCCATAGTAAACCTTGTCAAGGTGTTAGGAGCCTGGAAATTGCCTTCAGCCATAGCTACCAATTACCTGTAACGGAGTACACTGCTCGATTCTGCTCAACTCTGCTTCAGCCCCTTGGTCGTCTTCGACACTCCACTCTTGCCTCAAACAATTCCCGAGAATCACCCTCTGGTGAAAACAAAGGCTGGATAAGTGCTTTGGCCTGCTAAATGCTATGCAATATGATTTATGCAAACAGAAATACAAAAATGCTAACGTGCATGTGTGCATTGGAGATATTTCCCCTCCAATTCCAGTGTCAGTGGTAGCAAGACGAGATAAACCATAAAGACAATATTTAGAAAAACCCTCATATATATTTATTAGAATATCAGTCTTGTCAAGATGTTACATAACTATGCTCCATACAGCTGATATGATAAAGGAGGATCCCAGCCAACATGCCTGGTGGTGATCTCAACATACAGAATACAAGAGAGAAATCAAGTACGGGTACGGTTGCGGAAGTCCTCGACCATCTTCCTCGTCTCTGCGTGATCTGGTCGATGAATCAAACCTTCTATCAGCTGATCCCTCTTCCTGACCGTCCCCTGGATGTCTCTGACAAAGTCTTCCCAAGCCTTATCATTGGCACCGCCCCCAGGTTTGGGTCTCTTGGCATCTGCTCTATGCTGGAAATCTTCCAAATTCTTCATGGCATCTGTCAGTTTGCGCTCGGCCTCGTATCGGCGACAGGCTTCTTCTTCAAGCTCTTCAGTCTTCACTTTGACCTGTTCTTCTAACTGAGCAACCTGTGTCTTCAGCTCTTCCTCCCGCTCTTTGCGCTTGGTCATAGTGAGATCCCAGTGCTCTATGAACTTGGCTAGCTTCGTGTAGGCCCTTTCCAGCTCTTGCTTCTTAGTGGCCAACACACTACTAACTGAGTCGACATCTAACTCCAGACGCTTCTTGGTTTCAGTCAATTCCAATAACGTAGTCTTTAGATGTTTCAGAGTTTCAGCCTGTTGCTTAGAAAAATATCCTGTTTCAATCTTTTCATGACGAAGCTGGGCATTCTCCTGCTCTAAAGCCTCTTTAGCCTTTGCTAGCTCTTCTTTCTCCGCCATCAGCTGCTTGTAGACCTGCATGTCCACAGTGGTAGGCTCCTCCACCGGAGAAGGATGCAATGGCTGAACCGCTGGATAAGGCATAAGGAATTTCGTGGCTCGCTCACGAATCCATTCCGCATATGGGCCAGGAACTCGAGTATCCCCTCTGCTACCTGAAGGCTTCCCTCTCTTGTGCAAGTTCTTCCATGCCTTCTCGAGCTTGGTCAACATTTCTTTCCCTATTGCCCTAGTGAGATACAGAGATTCCTGTATCTCCTCGGGCTTCGGCGCTCCCTGAGGTACGTACCCAAATTGCCTGATCAATAAGGAAGGGTTGTAGTTGACACACCCCTTCCTTCCCACTAAAGGAACATTCGGGAATCCCTCGCACCTGAGTATGACCTCAACTCCGAATACCTCTTCGTTAACCCATACCACGTTCTCAACAGTCAATCCCATCAAACGCTCGGGCCATCCTAGAGAATCAAGAGAGGTGACAAACGATCCTGACTTAGGCATATGACTGGTGAACCACCTGCACAGGAGAGGTACACAACAAGACACATTCCTTCCTCGCCGCTTTTCATTCTGGTAGTGAGTTGAATGATGGATATCTCCCAGCAAAGTTGGAACTGGGTTCTTCGCAGCCAGAATATAAAGGCATCTGAGTCAACAAAATCAGGAATGTTTGGGAACAACACGATGTCGTAAACACATACAGCAAGGATGACGTCAAAAATACCCCAGCTACCCTTCTGGGCATACTCCCGAGCCTTCTCTACCAAGACATCCAACGGAAATCCCCATACGTCTCCTCTTCTGATCATCTTCCCAGACAGCTCAAACTCTCTCAAGCACAGGATGGCAGAAAGCTCAGCCAGATTAGGCTCAGCGTCCGTACAATAAAAAGGCATCTGCTCGCGGATCGGTATATCCAGAAGTGCAGAATACTCCTCCAGGGTAGGAGCCAAAACAAAGTCGGGAAATACAAAACACCTGAGCTCCGCATCATAAAACTGTAACAGGGTATAGATGCCACTGATCTCGTAGGCCGATGGCTGATAAACATAGGTCAGAATCCTCCCGTATCTCTTTCTGAAGTCACCCATTACCCTCTTCTTAGCAATAGCAATCAACTCTAACAAAAGACTGATATCCGGAGATGGAAACTTGTAGGGCAATACTCTCTTCAGGGTTTCCATGTCTTGCTAGAAAACGAACACCAGAACTGGAAGGGAAAATATGTACCTGCAATACACACACGTTAGTTGAATGCAAAATGGTAATGCAATGATGCAATATGATAAATAATGCAATCTGCGAACACAGGGCTATGCTGTAGCCTGAAGAGGAACATCTCTGTGATCAAGAACAGAAAACCACCATAGTCCTCAGAACCTCATGACACTAACTATCATCTGATACTCAAAATATCAATCCCTTGGTAAGAAAACCATCTGACCCTCTGTATCTGGCGAGAAAACCATCTGATAATAGAATCATCCTCAGATAAGAAACCCATCTGACCCAGACAACACACCTGGAGATGAATCAAGAACACCATCTGATAACTACTGAATCATGGTTTCTGAAGGCCAGTTTTCCTGCAATAACCCAATCCCTCTCACAGGTATGATAGACCTAATCCACGGACAAAGGTACGGCATCCTATGCGGTCATCAGCGTCACAGACTTTCATGAGTGACGATACGATTCCCAGAAGGAGTGGCATCATCAAATCATGAAGAGGTCTCACTTAGCTGACTTCCAAGTGATCGGTCCCCAGAGTCGACAATCCCCACGTCTGGACTCCCTTCAGATCCTCAGGACCAGAAAGGAGCACCTCTGCGAGAATCTCGTCTGAGCGTAGATTTCGTAGGGAACTGTGCCTGCTCAGCAGACAGGTTCGTCTACTACTCTCCACAACTATATCTAGGTGCATACTCAAGCCCAGGTCCGGCTTCTCACTCACAGTAACCTCCCTTGCCCACAGCAATAATCACAATAATATAATGCTGGAAAATAAATGCGGAAAGGTAAAGGTACGGAAAAGTAAAGTGCGGAAAAAGTAAAACACAATATGCACAACACCCAACAAATAAACACCCAAGCGCTAGGATTGACTCGCGTAGGGGATGGGAAACGGTCCCAGCATAAGGGATGGGAAAAGTCCCTAGATGCTATCAAGGTCCCCAGCAGAGTCGCCAGCTGTCGCTACTGCGAAAATCGGCGCCGGCTTGACAGGAGAGTCGCCACCGTGTGTTATTTATCCCTCAGAGCGGGAAAGGAAACGCTCGAAGTAAACCTCACAAAGACGGGAAAAGGTATGGTCATCGCAACCAAAACCTGGATTCGGGAGTCGGTTACGCAAGGGGAAGGTATTAGCACCCCTCACGTCCATCGTACTCGATGGGATCCACGCTTGGTGTTTATAAGGAAAAGGGTGATTTATCTATCTACGCTAATGGTCGGTCTGAAAAGAAAAAGAAAAGGACAGGACTCGACAGAACATACGGTGTTCTGGGCCTACGTATTCCCTCGTGCAATGGGAAAGTCAGAGTCAACGTAGTTCGACTACCTACGTCTAAACGGGGAAAAGGTTGCTCGCCAGGACATCGCGTCCTGTGCCTACGTACTTCCACACAGCATGGAAGATCAGAGCAAACGTAGTTCGACTAACTACGGCTAAACAGGGCTCTCACGCAGCAGTGAGAAAACAAACTGATCCTAAAGGTTCGGGAACCTACAACTACGATCTGGTCTCAAATGCGCTCGGGCAAGAGAAAGGGGTAACAATTAGTCGTTAGCAGGAAAGTCTCGATCGCACAGCCGCGAGAGAACAAAGATTAGTTGTTAGTGTGCTCGCTAGGACATCGCATCCTATGCCTACATATCCTCGTCTGGTACGAAGAATCAGAGCAGCTGTAGTTCGGCTAACTACGGATCAAGCTACTCAAAAGCTCCTACTGAAAGGAAAGGGGAAAAGACACCCTAAAACTATAGCTGGAAAAGGGGAATCTACCTACTGATATCATGCCTGGTTGACCATCCTAATGTCTATCATAACGACTCCACAACGGAGAAGTCAGAGCTCCTAAGGGATCATGGCAACAGGACTAAACGGCAAACGGGAACTGCTACAAAGTAAAGAAATACTGAAAATATGCATGAATACAACAACTAAACAAACAAGGCGCAAAGGCCGCAAACCACAGAGGCAAGGGAGCTCAGCTCTACCAAATACCAACAAGCAAAGCCACGCAATAACAAACAAGCAGAAGGAGGACCACCTCAACTTCTCATGCACACAAAGTCTACTTCTAAGATGCACCTAACTCAGAACTATCTAGATGAACACCTAAGTCTAATGCAACATAACATCACACAAGTCAAACAATACAAAGAGAAGGCTAGCTAACCTGACAAACCTCTATCCAAAGCTTAAACAAAAACCTGAGCAGGGCTCCTAAACAAAACCTGAAACAAACCCCTAATCTATCTCTAAACAGAACCCTATGCAACACCTTAAGCAAAGATCTAAGCAAAAAACTCTAATCATAACCCTAAGCAAGGGGAATCAATCCCAGTCTCCAAGCTTCAGAACAAGCTTACCAAAGAAAGGGAGCTAAGCAGACAAACTCATAGTGCCGTCCTCAGGAAAGTACCAGGAGGTTACTACTCAGGAGTCATATCCTATGCGGCTCGACAACTGTGATCAGTTTACATTCCTCCTCAGGAGAAATTAAACTCACATGAAGGCTCCGGCATCACTGGATACTTGAGAAAACCTATATGCACTAAGGGAACTAAGTGAGCAGACCCATAGGACCTTCCTCAGGAAAGTACTAGGAGGCTGACACTTAGGAATCGTATCCTACGTGGCTCAACAACTGTGATCAGTTTACATTCCTCCTCAGGAGAAACTAAACTCACAAGTTGGCTCCAACATCACTGGATACTTGAGAAATCCTAGATAAACTAATGGATCTAAGTGAATAGACCCATAGGACCTTCCTCAGGAAAGTACTAGGGGGCTTCCACTTAGGTATCGTATCCCATGTGGCTCAACAACATGTGATCAGTTTACATTCCTCCTCAGGAGAAATTAAACTCACAAGTTGGCTCCAACATCACTGGATACTTGAGAAAGAGGTGAGAAGAAAGAATGAAAGTCATTCATAGTGCCTTCCTCAGGAAAGTACCATAAACTCCCTTCAAACTTCAGGATCTCAAACCTCACAGACAGGGAACAAGCTCCTAGACTAAGCCTCAATCCAATGCATCTTTGCAAGCTCCAACAAGACTGCAACCAGCTCCCATCTTCAAAAAGAAACCACAGATCCTTAAACCACAGGAAACTACCTCTGAAGTTCAACCACAGTTGAACTTCAAAGTCAGAAGCCATCAAGACTTCTCCTATCTCCCAGCTCAGACTAAAACATATCAGAACATCCTACAAAAATCTATCAGAAATCTATGGGAAACCTACATGGCTCTATGACAACATACTAAAAAATCAGAGCAAAACTCAATACCAGATGAAAGAACCAAAATCAGCAACGCAGACATATCCACAAACCAATTATTCAATATCAAAACAATACAAAAAATGCAATTAAACTGAAAATGCATGATTAAGCTAATGTTTTTGCACTATAAAATTCTACATTGAATTACGAGTCTACAGAAAAAAGAACGGAATTATTTGATTAAACCTACTATTTTTTATGAATTTTCTAATAATATGTATGCACTAAAGAATATTAAAAAAGTCAATTAAATGGAAAATATACAAAAAATAGTAAACAAAAATAAAATGACATTTTTATTTTTATACAATTTTCTAGACATTATTATAAAGTGGTAGAAAAAACAAGAAATCAAAAATTAATTGTTTTTATTTTATTATGAATTTTCCAATATGCAAGAAAATAAAAGAAATTAAAAAAACAAAACTTGAAATAAAATGGAGGGGGGTTTCAAACAGCAATGTTTTCCTTTATTATTGCGTTGGGCCCACGCCAGGGGGGCGTGAATAGCAAATGGGCGCAGGGCCCAATGAGCCAGAAAGTCACTTAAGAAATAAAAGAAAACTGAAACTCACTGGGGGGTGCAATCAGTATGTTTCTCATGGTTATTCCTGGAATGGGCTGAGTTGAGGGGGTGTGGGTAGCATTGGGCGTAAGGCCCAAATCACACTCACCTGTCTCTCACACGAAAGGGGGGAAGAATGAGTAACAAGGGGGTTGCTCTCTCAGCAAACGCGTTTGGGCTTGGCCCAAACCTAACCCTAACCCAATTAACCCTAACAAAACTAATCCCTCTCCCCAAGACTCAGATCACTGTTCACGCTCCTCAAGCCCTAGCCGTCGTCTTCCCTCATCTTCCTCACCCTCTCTGCAACTTCTCTTTCTCTCTTCTCAAACTCTCAACCAAAATCAAATACGAACTCAGCAATACCATCAATTTATGCCTCAAATACACTCAAACCCTAACAATCCTAGGTCAGCCTCAAACAAATCTCAGCGTTACACATTCAAACTACGCATCAACCAATTCCTCAAAACCCTAGCCATTCTATAGATCAGTGAAAGCAATGCAATCTGAAGCTATAGAACATGCAACGAGTTTCAGAAAGCATACCTGGAGAGGAATCTGGAGCGAACTGGAGCGTATTGGAGAACGAAACTCCTTCAACGAAGATCCAAGCCGCTTGCAGGGGAATTTGTGGTTGACGAACGCGTATGAAGATGAAGCGAAAGGACCTGGAATGTTCTGGAGGAAGTTCGTTGAAGGACTTGAAGCAATCCTGGAGAATCTTGAATGAAAGATCCACGAGGTTGATGGAGTTCTTGATGAAGAACACGAAGACAACAAAACCTTCTTGATCCTGAGAAGATCGAGCGAATCTGGGAAACTGAAGGAGATGATGAAGGTTTGATGGTGTTCTGGGTTTACTGATGGAGAATGATGAAGGTTTGAGTGGTTTCTGGAAAAGTTGTTCTTGATGCTTGGATGATTTTCTGGGGAATTACTTGAGGTTTCCGGCGAGTATGATCTTTCCGGCGAGGCGACGATGAAGGTGGAAGGAGGAAGGAGATGAAGAAAGGAGTATGAATCTGGGATTTCTGGATAACTTGCAGTTTCCGGCAAGGACGGTGGCCGGAGACGATTAGAGTGGCCGGCGGTGAGGTGGTCACCGGCTTTGCATGCCGGTCAAGGGCGTCTCCGGTGACGCGTGTGGTGATGACAAATGGTGAAGGGGAGAGACTGGGAGGAGACACGTGGCTGGCATGCACAGAGAGAGAGAAAGTGGTGGCCAGCTGGGACGCGTGTGAAGCTTCTGGGTTGGTGTGGTGGGGTCCTTTCTGTGTTACGCGTGGGGCCAGCCTCTTCACAACACGTGGCGTGCTGGTATTTATAAGACTGAGAAGTTTTGGATGCTTCTGGAAGATGCTGGTCTTCGCTGGCAGTTGCTGGAAATATCTGGACGCAAATGGACTTATTTTGGACGAACTGGGCTTTATTCTGGACAAAAAAAAAACCACTAACTGGGCCTGCTAATTGAAATTGGCCCACACGAAAAAAAAAATAATAAACCCTAAAAACTGTAATAAAACTAAATGGACTAACCAACAGAATTAATTGCTAATGACTCTGATTAAAACTCAATTAAAAAATCTAATACCCACTACTCTAAAAACTCTAATAATCCTATATTAAATCCTAAAATGACTATATTATCTATTTAAATTCTATAAAAGAAAAATCTATTATTAATAACAAAAATCTATATTATTCTATGATAAAATCTATTAAAGAAAATGAAAACTCTACATTCTATATTAAGAGAAAAAAAAAATCTATTCTATATCTAAAATTAAAACATTTATTTAATTGCTATTAAACCCTATTATATTCTAAAAAAGAAAATGCTATTAAATTCTATTTAAAAATTCTAAAAACTATTAAATCTATATTAAAACAATCTCTATCTATTTCTATTAAAAAACTATTAAACCTCCATTAACCTAAAAGAAAAATCTATAATATTTCCTATATTATCTAAAACAATTAAAACTATTTAAATTCTATTATATTCTAAAAATAATTAAAAAACTATTAAATCTATTTAAAAATCTATATAAAATTCTAAAAATGATTTAAACTATTAAAAAAATACAAAAACCCTATTTAAATTCCAGAAAAATCTATAAAGCCTATTAAAAATCCGCAAAAATCTATTAAAACCCTAAAAATGCAGACAAATGCAAATGACCACCATAAAAGCGCGCGCGAGACCAGATCGAATCGAACAGAGAACCCCGGGCATCAGAATATCCCCAAAATTTACTATGCAAGCTGAAAATCACCGAGGAGCGCACAATTTCCCGAGAAATAAAACCCTGGTGATCTGGACTGGATCTGCCATATCTGATAGACACAAATCAAGCTGTAAACTCTGATATCCTCCGTTTGTGCACAAATATCATGCGTCTGATTTGCGAATATGAGTTTAAACCACGAGTCTGGTAGGAGAATCGGTTGGTCAAATTTTAGGGTGCAACAGCTGCCCCTATTCAAGCGACTTGGACCTGAAGGGTTTGAAGAGCGCTCAGCCTTCAAACATTCAGAGGTACGAGACGGTTGAATACAAATAAAGCCCGAAAATTTGCCAACCGCAAGAACATACTGTAAACTGCTTGGGGAATAAAATCCTGAACCGAGCCCAGTCATTACGGCACTAAACTGATCAATCATCTGATAAAGAATTCCTGATTTGAATACCCATTACTTGTGATACCCCATATAACAAAACCCGAGGGCTGCAACAAAATACCTGATTCTTTCACATTGCCTACTGATAGGCAGGCAGAGCAATATACTCACATCGCCCAAAGATGGACGGGAAGAAACCCTGATTGAATACTCACCTCGTCTAATGATAGACGGAAAGACAACATTAATCTCCAAATTCACGTCGTCTAAGGATAGACGGAAAGACAACATTAATCTCCAAATTCACGTCGTCTAAGGATAGACGGAAAGACACCCATTAATCTCTATACTCGCATCGTCTAAGGATAGACGGGATCATCCTGATTGATGAACAAATCAACATTCACATCGTCTAAGGATAGACGGGAAGAAATAATCTCCATACTAGCATCGTCTAAAGGTAGACGGGATCATCCTGATTGATGAAACAAATCAATTCACATCGTCTAAGGATAGACGGGAAGAAATAATCTCCATACTCGCATCGTCTAAGGGTAGACGGGATCATCCTGATTGATGAAACAAATCAATATTCACATCGTCTAAGGATAGACGGGAAGAAATAATCTCCATACTCACATTGTCTACTGGTAGACGGAAAGAAAGCCTGATCGCATACCCACATCGTCTAAGGATAGACGGCAAGACACCATTCGCAATTCAACACCATCCCTCGAATTTCAGAATCCTTCTGTCTACGGGAATTGATGGAAAGATCAATATCCTGGAAGGGGCCACATCGTCAGTATGGACCGACGGGAAGAAAACCATTTTCAAAGAACCATGTCGTCAATAAGAATCGACAATCACGAAAACTGAACATTCTTCGAAGAGCCTCGACATCAATAAGGATTGACGGTCAGGAAAGTCCCTCTTGAAACGTCATCTCATCCAATGAACAGAAAGAAAACCACTATCCGAAATGTCGTTTTGAAACCCCTCAACAATCAAAGATAGCCGGAGAAGACCCGCTGGGGAAACACCTCATCATACGCATGATCTGGCAATAAGAAACCCGCTGAACAATAACCTGAAACCTCACATCGTCTACTGATAGACGGAAAGAAAAGCCACTTGCTAGAGAAACCCCGTCTTGAACCTCACTGAAGATCGCCCGAAACTTCACATCGTCTACTGATAGACGGGAAGAAAAGCATATCCTGGGGAAACCCCTTCTTGAAACCCTACTGCGATCACCCGCAACTTCACATCGTCTAAGGATAGACGGAAAGAAAACCACATCCGAACTCAAGACGTCTAATGATAGACGGAGAAATCCACTTGTTGGAGGAACACATCGTCAATATGAATTGACGGGAAGAGAAGTCTGTCGATGTCAGATGACCGTTTGATCAAAGCATAACTATTGTATGATCTGATACAAATAATCTGCTAAACTGTCTGAACACGGCTGTTGGATAAATGCCCCTGAACTGATCACAGAGTAATTCACGCGCCATATGAGGCTGATAGAAAATCTGACTTATGCTTCGTATGCATATGCGTATGCTTTAATCTTTCTATGGCGTAATGCTCCATTCAGGATGGAAATGCTACGAATTTTGACAATGATATGCACGTATGATGCAAATATGATAATGCATGCAACATGTTAATGCAGGCTCGAGCTGCCGGAGAAAGCTGGGTACAGAAAACCACTTCGGCAACATAAATGTTGAAGACGAAGCCAACTCCGCTGGGGATATTGGGAACTTAACCGAACACCTTGACGAAGTAACACCCTGCTGAGGAACATAACTCCGCTGTGAAATAGCAGATGGGCTGAATATAATTGGACTCCTCTGGGGATAGCTCACCCGTGCCACTGACAAATTGGACTTTGCTGGGGAAAATAGTCGGAGTCTTCCTGCGTACTGATGAAGCTCGGATCTGAAAACCGATGCGCCAACACTGATGGGCTTCACAATGATCGCAAACATGGATTTGAACTCTTAGGCTATCTGTGATGAGTCAGGTACAACTGACGCTGGAAAATATTCTGCCTGAATACACAGTTTTCTGATTAAAGAGTCAAGGGATAGTGACACGACATCCCAACATTCGCCTTGTACTCGAAAATTGGATGACTCTGCTCAAATGACTCTGAATAACCCTGCTGATACGGAGAAGGCCAATTCTTTCGCTTCTGCGGGACCTCTGTGGGGGTAATCCTCGAAAGGAAATCTGAAAATCTGAGCCCTGATGGCCTGATATGACATGCCCCGGCGTTCTGAACTTCCGAGAGATACTTCACCTCAAGTGCTTCTCGAATAACCTTTGCGCGCTTAAGATGGCCTGCCCCTGGCTGCATTGACGTTGCCCCTGATCATTTGATTCAGAGTAGTGCCCCTGACTACGCCGTATTTGCCTGAATCTCACCCTGATTGCCCCAGGATAACTGACTTCGGAAAGCTGACCTGACTGGGGATCACAACAATAGCTTGCCCCTGCTCTCGGAACATTCGGGCGTTCTGCATTCTATCTTGACCATACTTTCCACTGTAGGAAGCTTTTCTGCTGTCAAGCGCTCACTCGCCAGTAAAACAAGTTGTTCTGCGTAAAAGATGCATTAATGCAACACATATGACAGCTTTGACATCCAATCTGTTCACTGGGAAAAGGAAAAAACAGTTTATGGCATATAATGCGCAAAACATTTATCAACATTAGTATCAACATGGTAAGAGGAACCCTTTTAAGAGTCAGAATCAACGCGACCTTTACCGGAGTATGCTTTCGAAACAACCTGCTTCAATTAGGACTTTTGAAGGTTGTAACATGGTCAGGTTCATGGTTTTGAAAGAAAGGATAAAGGCTCAAAGTTTATTTTAACCCACCCATTCTCCTTGATGTTCTCCGATCCTACGTTCAGCTAATTCAACCTTAGCGCTCACCTCTCAGAGGTTGAAAGATAGGAATGATAGTTCGAGAAACTATGAGTTTTCGGAGTGACAGCCACTCACTTTTCATCTTTGACACTTGAGGTCACACGACTCGTATTTCTTTTGAGGATTTTTCTTTTGATCCTTTTCTTCTTTTTCTTTTCATATCCCTAACTTTTGCCTGGACTGACTCCTTTTGAGTTTCTTTTGATTTTTTTAAGTCCAGCGGGATGCCCTCATTTTTACCTAAGTCATTTGTTTTGAAGTTTTCTTGACTTAGCGGGCTTTTGGTTCTTTTTTCACTCTTTTTCTTTCGAACAAGTCGTGTGACACTGGTTGTCTGACTCTTTGGGGAATGATGTGACTGCCCCACTCTTGATTGAACCATTGTGGTCTTTTAGGCACGACCTCTAGGGGTGTGATTGATCCTCGAACGGACACTCCTTTTGCAATTTTGGACGCTCGGTCAAATTAGCTAACACCTACCCGGCCCCAGGTTAAGATTGAGGGTTTTTCGTTTGCAGAAAGAACTCCTACTACAAGGCTCAAAGGGGTTGACAAGGGATTATCTTCCTTATATCTCCGGTGTTTAGGGATTTGAAACAATGCCTGTACATCATCAGCAGGTTTTGTTTCAAAAGCATACAATATCGGCAGTTGCATGTCGGTCATTTTCGTCATCCTCCCCAAATTCTTCTTAACCAAGTGTTGGACATTTGTAAAAACAGTTAGTGAACACGAATGGATTTAATCAAAACGTGCATATTTATTTCATTATCATCAATTGAATGAAAACAACAAGTTTTACAAACAAGATTACAAATTCAAACAGGAAAGCAACTACAAATGTAAAGAAATGACAAGCTAAAACAAAGAAAAATGCTAGCTTCCGAGAACCGGGCTTTCACATCTGTCCTGTTGCTGAAGCAGCTATCTTCACAGTCAATTATTAGAGGCATCCTGATGATGTCCTGATCTGCTTGCAACGACACAACCAAATCATAGAGCCCTTCCTCCTTCATTCAGATGATTTGGGGACCTTGCCCGAAGCTGATTGCTGCACTATCAAGTAGATCCTGCACTTTGTGCTTAAAAGCTTTACAATTCTCAATCGTATGGCCTGGTGCCCCAGTATGGAAATCACAAGTAGCATTGGCATCATACCCCGGTGGTGGTGCCCCTGTTAAGGGAGCCATTATCCTCTTGTGAACCAATTGGAGCTGAAGCAACGTTTGCAAAAGCTGTGCATATGGCATAGGAGGAGTTTCCAAATGACGGCTTGCCAGGGGAGCCCGATTCTGATATCTTTTATACCCCTGCTGGTTCTGCTGCTGAGGCTGCTGCTGCTGGTATCGGGTTGACTCTTGAACACCCTTCGTATCAAATGCAACATCGGTTTCTTGACCTTCAATGTATTGATTAACGCCCTCCTTATGCTTAGCCATTTTCTTTCTCAGATCTGCCCCAGGAATAGGAAACAGTTGTGGGCCTGGAGATTCTGACACCATGGAGTCCAGGATACGCTTCTGACCCACCGCAGCTTTAGGAACATCTGTCATCTTAGCATCGACTGAGACAAGAGCAATATGCACAGCTACGCCGCTCGGCGTGAATTCAATATCGTGCGAGTCAATCAGGTCTTGAACATTGTGCTTAAAAGCATGACAACCCTCGATGTCGTGTCCGGATGCCCCAGAATGAAACTCACATTGCTTACTGGCATCGTACCCATGAGGAAGCACTCTCGTTGGCGGTTCCAACGTTCTCTTTTTAACCAGATTAAACCTCAATAAAGCATGCAAGAGCTCATCATATGTTATAGGCGGTGCCTCAAATATTCTCTTTGGCTTCCCTTCCTGGATCCTCCGTTGAGCCAGATGCATCTTCTGTTGCTGCTGCTCAGGTTCCACAGGCACAGGTGGCGCGAGCTTCTTCATTGCGGCTTCAAATAGCTGATCGTCTTCTTTCCTAAGCACATTCTTGACTACCTCCATGATCAAGCTCACTTGGGTCTTCAGCTGACTGTTCTCCTCTTTGAGAATCTTCTGCTCCAGACGCATCTCTTGCATGTCTCTCATCATCTGCCCCAGCTGGCTTTGGACTTCAATCAATTCAAACTGATTCTGTTCCATATCTCTGAAGGAGTTCCTGCAATAAACTGGACGATGAGGAAATGAGACCCACGGTTCTGATGTACCTGTTTAAACAATAATGCAACGCAGAAAGCAAACACATATTCATAATGAGACAAAGAGAAACTCAAGCTATCAGCACACAGACAAACATCTCCCACACATGTATAACCAACAAAAGCAGCACGTAAGCACAAATGAGTATGAATATAATGACCCCAGCCAACAATCCTGGTGGTGGTCGGCAGACACTAGTGCACAAAAGCTAAACGGATTAAGCAGAGAAAACAGATGCGACACCCGGCGCAAAAACCTCTAGAAACTTCTCCCACACAACTGAACTCTCTGATTGACAATCTTCAGAGCACACACTTCCTGTGGAGTCTTCCATGACATTAACTGACGAACCCACGCAACTGGATGATGGAAAATCATTAATCTGAACAAAACCCTGAGGCGTGATGCAAATCCGGTTAGAGTCTAACAGATCCTGAATCTGGCTTCTAAGCACCTTACAATCATTTGTTGAATGCCCCTGTGCCCCAACATGGTACTCACAGCGGGCGCTGGCATCAAAACCTGGAGGATACGGTGGAATCACCGGCTTAGTCTCTTTCGGCACTATCAATCCACTTTTGACCAGATCTGGCAACAACTGACTGTACGACACCGGAAGCTGAGTAAACTGCCTTTCAGGTTTCCTTGGTCTTCGTGGGGCGTGCTGACGCGATCGACGATAGGATGATCGTTGACTTGAAGTGTCTGAAAACTGACCCTGAGATGCTAGAGATTCTGAGATGGCGTCACCTCCTTCTTCCCACTCTTCTTGAGATCTGACAACTGACTCAATCTTATCAACTGGGACGTAAGGAACATCTCGAAACTTTCCACTCCTGAGTCCTCTCTCAACAAGCTCTCCCAGTCTCATCAGGCCCACAAAGTTTGTGCAACTGAACAATTTGTCAAAATAATGGCCTTTCAGAGTACCCAAGAAGATTTCAACCAGTTCTCTTTCCGGAAGTGGTGGTTGAACACTAGCAGCCAATTCTTTCCATCTTCGCAAATACCCTCTGAATGATTCATTCTCCGCCTGAGACAATTCTTGCAGATCTACGAGACTAGGGGTCAAATCCAGGTTGTAATCGTACTGCTTCGTGAAAGCTCTGGCTAAATCCACCCATGATCGGATCTGATTACTCTCTAATTGCACATACCACCTCAAGGATGCCCCAGTCAGGCTATACTGGAAGCAATGGATCATTAGTTTGTCATTTCGCACAAACGAAGTCATCCTTCGACAGAACATCATCA
The DNA here is from genome assembly GCA_963859935.3 of Lathyrus sativus. Taxonomy (NCBI): domain Eukaryota; kingdom Viridiplantae; phylum Streptophyta; class Magnoliopsida; order Fabales; family Fabaceae; genus Lathyrus; species Lathyrus sativus. Next base: position 289,974,510 of record OZ012739.1, on the reverse strand, counting down.
AGTGCAGCTTCGGACAGCTATCTCCCGTGTACTTCTCAAATTCCGGCACTTTGAACTTGTAAGGCAACACCAGGTCAGGGACCAAACACATGCCTACAGCATCCAGGTTAACGACATCTTTCGCTTCTAAGGCTTTTATACCTTCTTCAATGCTCGGAGTCTTCTATTGTTTTCAAGAGTTCTTGGATCTACCATCCCGGCCATTGGAATATCTCTTCGGTAATTCATCATAGGGAAAGCAACCCCTTGATTGTTAGCAGGAGGATGACGTTCATTTCGGGCAACGAACTGCTCATGCCGATCTCGGTTCTCAACAGTAGGTTGTACAACTTGGTCTGCCGTAAGGTTGTTCGCTTGCGGGAAGCCTTCCATAGAATCATACTGATGGTTGGACGCCATAGTAAACCTTGTCAAGGTGTTAGGAGCCTGGAAATTGCCTTCAGCCATAGCTACCAATTACCTGTAACGGAGTACACTGCTCGATTCTGCTCAACTCTGCTTCAGCCCCTTGGTCGTCTTCGACACTCCACTCTTGCCTCAAACAATTCCCGAGAATCAACCTCTGGTGAAAACAAAGGCTGGATAAGTGCTTTGGCCTGCTAAATGCTATGCAATATGATTTATGCAAACAGAAATACAAAAATGCTAACGTGCATGTGTGCATTGGAGATATTTCCCCTCCAATTCCAGTGTCAGTGGTAGCAAGACGAGATAAACCATAAAGACAATATTTAGAAAAACCCTCATATATATTTATTAGAATATCAGTCTTGTCAAGATGTTACATAACTATGCTCCATACAGCTGATATGATAAAGGAGGATCCCAGCCAACATGCCTGGTGGTGATCTCAACATACAGAATACAAGAGAGAAATCAAGTACGGGTACGGTTGCGGAAGTCCTCGACCATCTTCCTCGTCTCTGCGTGATCTGGTCGATGAATCAAACCTTCTATCAGCTGATCCCTCTTCCTGACCGTCCCCTGGATGTCTCTGACAAAGTCTTCCCAAGCCTTATCATTGGCATCGCCCCCAGGTTTGGGTCTCTTGGCATCTGCTCTATGCTGGAAATCTTCCAAATTCTTCATGGCATCTGTCAGTTTGCGCTCGGCCTCGTATCGGCGACAAGCTTCTTCTTCAAGCTCTTCAGTCTTCACTTTGACCTGTTCTTCTAACTGAGCAACCTGTGTCTTCAGCTCTTCCTCCCGCTCTTTGCGCTTGGTCATAGTGAGATCCCAGTGCTCTCTGAACTTGGCTAGCTTCGTGTAGGCCCTTTCCAGCTCTTGCTTCTTAGTGGCCAACACACTACTAACTGAGTCGACATCTAACTCCAGACGCTTCTTGGTTTCAGTCAATTCCAATAACGTAGTCTTTAGATGTTTCAGAGTTTCAGCCTGTTGCTTAGAAAAATATCCTGTTTCAATCTTTTCATGACGAAGCTGGGCATTCTCCTGCTCTAAAGCCTCTTTAGCCTTTGCTAGCTCTTCTTTCTCCGCCATCAGCTGCTTGTAGACCTGCATGTCCACAGTGGTAGGCTCCTCCACCGGAGAAGGATGCAATGGCTGAACCGCTGGATAAGGCATAAGGAATTTCGTGGCTCGCTCACGAATCCATTCCGCATATGGGCCAGGAACTCGAGTATCCCCTCTGCTACCTGAAGGCTTCCCTCTCTTGTGCAAGTTCTTCCATGCCTTCTCGAGCTTGGTCAGCATTTCTTTCCCTATTGCCCCAGTGAGATACAGAGATTCCTGTATCTCCTCGGGCTTCGGCGCTCCCTGAGGTACGTACCCAAATTGCCTGATCAATAAGGAAGGGTTGTAGTTGACACACCCCTTCCTTCCCACTAAAGGAACATTCGGGAATCCCTCGCACCTGAGTATGACCTCAACTCCGAATACCTCTTCGTTAACCCATACCACGTTCTCAGCAGTCAATCCCATCAAACGCTCGGGCCATCCTAGAGAATCAAGAGAGGTGACAAACGATCCTGACTTAGGCATATGACTGGTGAACCACCTGCACAGGAGAGGTACACAACAAGACACATTCCTTCCTCGCCGCTTTTCATTCTGGTAGTGAGTTGAATGATGGATATCTCCCAGCAAAGTTGGAACTGGGTTCTTCGCAGCCAGAATATAGAAGGCATCTGAGTCAACAAAATCAGGAATGTTTGGGAACAACACGATGCCGTAAACACATACAGCAAGGATGACGTCAAAAATACCCCAGCTACCCTTCTGGGCATACTCCCGAGCCTTCTCTACCAAGACATCCAACGGAAATCCCCATACGTCTCCTCTTCTGATCATCTTCCCAGACAGCTCAAACTCTCTCAAGCACAGGATGGCAGAAAGCTCATCCAGATTAGGCTCAGCGTCCGTACGATAAAAAGGCATCTGCTCGCGGATCGGTATATCCAGAAGTGCAGAATACTCCTCCAGGGTAGGAGCCAAAACAAAGTCGGGAAATACAAAACACCTGAGCTCCGCATCATAAAACTGTAACAGGGTATAGATGCCACTGATCTCGTAGGCCGATGGCTGATAAACATAGGTCAGAATCCTCCCGTATCTCTTTCTGAAGTCACCCATTACCCTCTTCTTAGCAATAGCAATCAACTCTAACAAAAGACTGATATCCGGAGATGGAAACTTGTAGGGCAATACTCTCTTCAGGGTTTCCATGTCTTGCTAGAAAACGAACACCAGAACTGGAAGGGAAAATATGTACCTGCAATACACACACGTTAGTTGAATGCAAAATGGTAATGCAATGATGCAATATGATAAATAATGCAATCTGCGAACACAGGGCTATGCTGTAGCCTGAAGAGGAACATCTCTGTGATCAAGAACAGAAAACCACCATAGTCCTCAGAACCTCATGACACTAACTATCATCTGATACTCAAAATATCAATCCCCTGGTAAGAAAACCATCTGACCCTCTGTATCTGGCGAGAAAACCATCTGATAATAGAATCATCCTCAGATAAGAAACCCATCTGACCCAGACAACACACCTGGAGATGAATCAAGAACACCATCTGATAACTACTGAATCATGGTTTCTGAAGGCCAGTTTTCCTGCAATAACCCAATCCCTCTCACAGGTATGATAGACCTAATCCACGGACAAAGGTACGGCATCCTATGCGGTCATCAGCGTCACAGACTTTCATGAGTGACGATACGATTCCCAGAAGGAGTGGCATCATCAAATCATGAAGAGGACTCACTTAGCTGACTTCCAAGTGATCGGTCCCCAGAGTCGACAATCCCCACGTCTGGACTCCCTTCAGATCCTCAGGACCGGAAAGGAGCACCTCTGCGAGAATCTCGTCTGAGCGTAGATTTCGTAGGGAACTGTGCCTGCTCAGCAGACAGGTTCGTTTACTACTCTCCACAACTATATCTAGGTGCATACTCAAGCCCAAGTCCGGCTGTAACACGGTGGGAGAACTGACTTTAAACAATGTTGCGGATAGCAAGAGTCGCCACCGACTTTTATTTTATCCATAAGGAAAGGTTATAAAAGAACAGGAAAGACCTTAGAGAATATTTTGGGTCCGGGGGGTAGGTTATGAAAAGGGAAGGTGTTAGCACCCTTTTCATCCATGGTTATCCATGGGCTCTTAGGTACTTAAGCTCACTTTTGAATTGTTTTGAAAGTGTAGTGTGTGAATAGAAAATTTTCAGAATAGTTAATAAATAATCCATGTAAGGATGTGTTAAGAACTTGTTTGAAAACTTGTTGAAAATTTGTTTAAGTGTGAAACAGTTTTGAAGTGAGCAAGCACCTAGGAGTAACCTACCCTAATGTTTAAAGGTCTTTCTTATTCTTTATTCTTTCCTTTAGTAAGACTATCCCTACTATAATGGAGTAGGTAGTCCTTACTTTGGATGTTAAGGGACATGTGAGGGACAATTGGATTTTTGAAGGCCATTGTGGGATGTAATAAGCACGTATAAGGGACCATCATCATTTTTCGAAAGGGACTCGATTCGTAAAGGCAACCATAAGGGACTTTGATGATTTTTTTCTATTTGAGGGACTTGCTTTATACACCCCACTTAACCATTATTCGTAGGCAACTTGAGGGATATCCTTAGGAAGTGAGACGGCGATTAAAATCGACTTACGTGTGTGACGTGTTTATTTTAATTATCTTTATTTAAAAGTGATCTAAATTTATTTTAATATTACATACATGTTGTTACACTCCCTAATTACTAACCATAATAATAATTAAATAATTAAACAACTTTACATCCAAGAAACAATTACAAAATAATAAGCAAAATAATTAAATAGCAAAGATAAATAAAATATAAATAAGCAATAATAAATAATAAAGGGGGTTAGTAAGCAATATTTAACAAAAGAATAAGCATGATTAGAGTATAAATGGGTTAGTAAACAGAATTAATCGGAATTAATCCAAATATTATAATAATAAGAAATTAACAATTTTTTAATATAATCAACTAAAAAAACAAATATGAATAAACAATTGTTTTAATTTACAAATTATTAAATTATATTTTAATCATGAAGTTACTACAAACAATCTAATTATTATAAGCACAATTATTTATAAACTAAAGTTATGTAAAAAATGTTTATAAGTATATTTACAAAAATTTGTAAGAATTTTAGTAAACATACATATATAATAATTATATTAGAAAATAACAAAAAAAAAATAGGATTAGATTTGTATTAAAAAATATTTTTAGAGTTTTATGAAATTAGGGTTTAAAAAATAATTATATGTTTTTAAAATTAAAAGGTTTCAGTTATTTAAAAACTAATTGGAAAAAGGTTATTTAATGAGTTAATTAACTTGAAAGATGATGATTAGGTTTAAAAAAAAGTGATTTACGGTTTGTTAAGAGTGTGTGATTAGTGAAGTGTGTAGTGTTAGTGGTGTATTATGTGATCAGCTACAACATTACATCAGATGAAAATAAAAAAAAAAACAAAAAGACGGAAAGAAACCTACACCCCAAATTGACCCCTCCCAATCCTCTTCTCCGATTGCTCTCTCTCTCGCTTCGATTCTACATCTTCGTTCATCTTCTTCCCTAATCTTAACCTATATCAACAAATCAAACAATCAAATGGTTCAGAATCTCAACAGGGATGAGAATTTTTACCGAAAACTGAGGCGGTGGCGCTTAAAGTGAGATGGGAGGTTCGTCGGCACGAAAGTTTCTGCGGCGGCGAGTGACGGCTTCGTCGATTGGGAAGATAAGTCTTCTTTTCCTTAGGTTTATGATATTGACCTTTTTTGTGGTGATTCTCGATTGGCCTCCTCTCGTATCAAATCCCTTCCTCTTATATAGCCCTCACTGAGGTTCTTACGTTAAAATCCGATTTACAGCGTCTTGAATGTTGATTTGTTATTTCCAAATTGGTTACGATCTGACTTGAAAAACATTCCTCTTTGGTTCCGATTCTGTTTAATGCTTGCTGATGGGATCACGATTTTGATTTTGCATTAATCTCATTAAAATACTTTGATTTGTCTAGATTCATCAATCTGAAGATTTGCTAGCTGTCTTAGATGGATCTTTTTGGGTATATTTCCTAGTGGATTACTAACTCAGGGTTTACAATCTGGCAGGTGCGAATAGCGATGAGTTTGGGCCAAAAGGGGATTAGCAGCCCAGAGCATCAACTGGACTTTTTGCCATCAGACACAATGCTCTTTTGATATTCTCTGGTGTAGATTTGCGTGAAGCTGCTCTTGGATTTTGTCTTCGAACAATTTCGACAACGCGGATGGGATTGTTACTCTGTTGGTAAGAACATCACCTCTCGTGTCATTAAAACTCTTCCCAAATTTATTCGAATGCTTGCTGACCAATCACTTTACCTGAACTGTAATACTAGGGTTAAAGCGCCTTCATTGTGAGACGGATTGTGGAGCGTGCTATCAGCAGTTGTTGCGAGTTTCAAGACTAGAACTTGGCCTTTTCTTGTAGTAGGATGATTAAGCATGTCTAAACAAGTTGGTAATGATAAGGTGAGAGTTTATCAAATCTTTTGAGCGTTATCTCTTAGCGACATCTGGTCGAGTTCTAAATTGGTTCTTTCGAATGCAGGATTGGAACACCACAACTTTTGAGCCAACCGAGTTGCCTTAGTAACATTGCAAGTTATGCATTTGGTTGAATTCTCTTCATTAAGGCGTCCGGTAATCATTCAGGAAGCAAGTCGTCGGTGCTCGAAGAGTCAAGTGTAAGAAAGCTCAACATCTTCTTCTTCTGCAATATCCACGTGCAGGCATACACCAAAAAGAGGTATCTTCTGTAGAAGACCAAAGACCAACCGAGGGAGGGGCTAATCTTGCCACACAATTTGTTTAACATCTCATTCAATTTCCTTCTATTGTAGATTTCTGTGCAAGAACTCAATATGTTGCCTTGGCGAGAACTCGGAGAAAGGCTGGAAGTATTTCAAGGACTTTGAATCTTACTTGCTCAGCCAAAATTGACGGGTGTCCGAGCGAGCTCATATTGTCTCCTATCCTGGCCAAGTCCAACACTTAAAAGTTAAGGATTCCAACTTTCTCATATTCTTGTTCACCTGATGACTGTTAGTTTTATACATTCCATTGTCCTTCATCCAAACTAATCTTGTTAAGCTGGCAACACCATCTTCTTTCTTCTCTTTACTGTAAGCAATTGGGGAATGTCAAAGTTTGATCTCTTCAAACACTTTGGTTTCTTTTGTCGTGCAGGTGCGATTGTTCGAATGTCATAGGAGATGGCATAATCGAGAGTTATATGCACTTTATCTTGAAGTGAACCTGCTCTTGTTCTTGTCAACAATGTGGATTCGAAAAGAGGTACCGGTATAGCTTATCCTTGCAAAGTCTATGAATTGGCTCATGTCTTTAAAACAAACTTATTTAAGCCTCGAATTTCCCCTGTTCTGATGGAGTTGGTGTTGTTTTGACAGCTCTGGTGACTCCAATCCACGGATGATGCTTTGTGATAATACCGGGGCACAAATGTGAAGTTCGTAAAGTCTGAGAGCTGCAAGCCTTCCTCTGTAGAGCTTGTGGATTGAACTTGTTCGCCGAATGATTGCCGACGTCTTGCGAGGTATAAATCTCAACTCTTCTAAAGCTGAAATGATCTGTTGGATATTGCCTGGAACTTTCTGAGGGCTTCTCAATGTTGCAGGTGGTTTTATGGTTTACGTTGCCGACATCCCCCCTTTCGCCATTTGTGAATTTGTTACGTTGCTGCAGACTCTGAGCGTGTAACAGAGATGGCGTCATATTTTCCATTAGATCAACTCTGTCCTGTCTTTAAGATCTTGCCAAAACGATTCACATACGTAGGACTTCAATGTTGCAGCTTATCTTGTTTTACCGTAATTGATCTCCTTGGTATTTCCTGAACTCTAAGTTTTGAATCCCAAACCGTGATTTTTAACACGCAAGTCAAATTGGTCTTGAATATTGCTGCAGGATTCAATGGTTACTCAAAAACAGCCATATGCCCAGGAATCGACCTGCTGGTGGCCAGATGGACATCCATACTGAACCTTTCATCTCCTACTCGCTCTTCCTCAAAAGTCTCACAAGCTCCAAGAACCTCATCAATAACATTATGGATAGTTCCCTCAGTTGCAGCAGTTATTCTCTTGAGATCTTCTCCTGTTACACGACCAACTTTGATGCATCTCTGAACTTAAATTGAACTTGGCTGAACTCTTTTCTTATGAACATGTATTGCTGTATTTTTTTGTTTGCGAGCCGGTACTGTCTGATTCAGGTGCTTCAGGTGACGGAAAAATAGTTCAGACCTGTCGGCATCCGGGTTTGAACCTGAGCTGGCTAGTGTTTACCTTCGTGTTGGTTCATAATTAATGTGAATTGATGAATGAATGTGGTTCAGATTTTAGTTCAGTTTGGTTATCAATTTGGAGAATTTACTTGATGAGATGATGCCTAGTATTGAATCCAAAGTCGCGTGAATCCTCTTTCGGCCCAAAAACTTCTTTTATCTCTTTCTCTCTCGGTCACCTCTTAAGATAAGAACGCAACTACCTGATCTGATGCCAATGGCACGGATCGGCAACGGGAGTAGGATGCGGCTTCGGTTGTGCCCTCCCGGCACTCGATGATGACAATTGTTCTGAGAGTGTCAAACAACCTCTAACACTTTTCCATTCTGTGTTGTATTCTCTTTGTTATGCAGGTTAATGGAAGATTCGTGAAGAACATCGAAAGAGCATCGTGAAGATCCACTTAGACGTTTTAGGACTTAGAATTTCCTTAATATATGTACTTGTTGTAAATGGATCCTCTTGTAAACCAATGGCATTTCTTGAATAAAGTTTGAATTTACTTGTCCGTTTCAAATTGTAAACTAAATATTTATGAAATAAAGTTCAAAAAAATATTTATTCACTTCTTATTCGTAAATTTTAAATATCTATGAATAATAATTCAAAAATTATTTAAATTCACCCCTTAGATGTAAATTATAAATACTTATGAATAAAGCTTCAAAAATATTTAAACTCACTTCTTAGTTGTAAATTATAAATATTCACGAATGATATTCACAAATATTTAAACTCACTTCCCTTTTTGTATTGGACAATATTGTGAATGAGACCCACCCTCTTTATATTAACTGACCTTTTACCGTAACCTGATTAAATCTGACCAAAACTCAAACCGAGTTCCCGCTTTCAAAATAACCTTAGCAATATCCGCTTCCCCTTTAATCCCAAAATTACAAACTCCACGTGAAATGACCGAAATGCCCCTGGGACCAAATCTGAAGTCTTGGAAGTCCATTTAGCCTGATTAAAGTCAAAAACCCTAGTTTTGGATGCACTGCTTAGGAGGTGCATTGTCTGAGGGAATCGTCAACTCTTCTGACCAATTATGAATTTTGTGAACCTTGTGAACCTTCTTGGAACACAAAGTCTTGTATTGTGAGGGCAAATTTTGGGGTGCAACAGCTGCCCCTGTTCAATTTTCTGAAACCTGAGGGGTTAGATTGGTATATTTGCCAGTCGTAACCTGGAAGGTTGAAGGGGATTGAACACAAAAGCCCAAAAATTTGCACTCACCAGTGCATGGAGTGATGTTGATGGTTGGTTGAACATGATTGAGTGGGCTTAAAGATGCCACTAGAGGAAAGTTCTTCAGTAGTATAATGAGAACTGTCAGGAGTCTGGAGTAATACTGATGTAACAGCATGTCTTCCTGAGGATAGAGCAATCAATAGTGTTAACCCTAAAGCAGTCTTGAAGCAATGATATGATTTCAGGAGGATAGAACAATGAATGGCTCTAAAGCAGTCTTGAAATAATAATGTGATACGTCTTCAGGAGGATAGAGCAATCAATAGCTCTAAAGCAGTCTTGAAGTAATGATTTCAGGAGGATAGAGCAACGGATAGCTCTAAAGCAGTCTTGAAATAATAATGTGATATGTCTTCAGGAGGATAGAGCAATCAATAGCTCTAAAGCAGTCTTGAAGTAATGATTTCAGGAGGATAGAGCAACGGATAGCTCTAAAGCAGTCTTGAAATAATAATGTGATATGTCTTCAGGAGGATAGAGCAGTCAATAGCTCTAAAGCAGTCTTGAAGTAATGATTTCAGGAGGATAGAGCAACGGATAGCTCTAAAGCAGTCTTGAAATAATAATGTGATATGTCTTCAGGAGGATAGAGCAATCAATAGCTCTAAAGCAGTCTTGAAGTAATGATTTCAGGAGGATAGAGCAATGGATAGCTCTAAAGCAGTCTTGAAGTAATGATTTCAGGAGGATAGAGCAATGGATAGCTCTAAAGCAGTCTTGAAATAATAATGTGATATGTCTTCAGGAGGATAGAGCAGTCAATAGCTCTAAAGCAGTCTTGAAGTAATGATTTCAGGAGGATAGAGCAATGGATAGCTCTAAAGCAGTCTTGAAATAATAATGTGATATGTCTTCAGGAGGATAGAGCAATCAATAGCTCTAAAGCAGTCTTGAAGTAATGATTTCAGGAGGATAGAGCAATGGATAGCTCTAAAGCAGTCTTGAAATAATTAGATGGCTTCAGGAGGATAGAGCAATGGATAGCTCTAAAGCAGTCTTGAAATAATAATGTGATACGTCTTCAGGAGGATAGAACAATCAATAGCTCTAAAGCAGTCTTGAAGTAATGATTTCAGGAGGATAGAGCAATGGATAGCTCTAAAGCAGTCTTGAAATAATAATGTGATATGTCTTCAGGAGGATAGAGCAATCAATAGCTCTAAAGCAGTCTTGAAGTAATGATTTCAGGAGGATAGAGCAATGGATAGCTCTAAAGCAGTCTTGAAATAATAATGTGATATATCTTCAGGAGGATAGAGCAATCAATAGCTCTAAAGCAGTCTTGAAGTAATGATTTCAGGAGGATAGAGCAATGGATAGCTCTAAAGCGGTCTTGAAATAATAATGTGATATATCTTCAGGAGGATAGAGCAATCAATAGCTCTAAAGCAGTCTTGAAGTAATGATTTCAGGAGGATAGAGCAATGGATAGCTCTAAAGCAGTCTTGAAATAATTAGATGGCTTCAGGAGGATAGAGCAATGGATAGCTCTAAAGCAGTCTTGAAGTAATGATTTCAGGAGGATAGAGCAATGGATAGCTCTAAAGCAGTCTTGAAATAATAATGTGATATATCTTCAGGAGGATAGAGCAATCAATAGCTCTAAAGCAGTCTTGAAGTAATGATTTCAGGAGGATAGAGCAATGGATAGCTCTAAAGCGGTCTTGAAATAATAATGTAATTTCAGGAGGATAGAGCAATGGATAACTCTAAAGCAGTCTTGAAATAATTAGATGGCTTCAGGAGGATAGAGCAATGAATAGCTCTAAAGCAGTCTTGAAGTAGTAATATGACCTCATGAGGATAGAGCAATGAATAGCTCTAAAGCAGTCTTGAAGTAATAGGATGATTTCAGGAGGATAGAGCAATCAGTAGCTCTAAAGCAGTCTTGAAGTCATGAGAGGCTATCAGGAGGATAAAATAACCCTGAGGTTACAATAAAGCAGTCCCAAAGTAATAAGAAGCTCATCAGGAGGATAAAGTAACCCTGAGGTTACAATAAAGCAGTCCCAAAGATCGTAAGATTGTTTGTTGGATAATTAACCTGAAAACAAGGTAGCATTCTGTATAACAACATTAGTTTATGCTTTATGTATGCATGTATGACATGATGCACTTAGGTAATGTACTATAGACATATATGTTATGGTATGATGTAAATGATGTATGTATGCTATGACACTGCTGGAAGTGTTTGGATATCCTTGTATAACCACTGCTGGCCAAGAAAAATAAATCCCGATTCGTTGTTGAAGAATATATAACCCTCCGTCTGCTGGGGATAACAAGGTATAGATAACCTCCCGTTGTTGGGGATAACAAGGTATAGATAACCTCCCGTTGTTGGGGATAGTAGGGTATAGATAACCTTCGTTTTCGTTTGATAGTAGGATAAGTATAACATCCCGTCTTCGTTCATCGTGCCCTTATTGGAAAGTAATTTCCCGTATATCCGTATGAGGATAAAAGAGATGGATATAAATTCCAGGGGAGATTAGACTTTGTGAAAATGGATTAGTCCTACTGATGGTTTGTAACTGTCTTGTAAAGATGAACCGGCGAAGCTTCGTTGAAATCCTTCCCTCGTTCGTCCTTAGTAAATACTATTACTGCATTTTCATGCATTTCTGGTAAACATCAATCATATTAAAAGCATACATGCGTTTCTGGTAAACATCAATCATATTCAAAGGCATACATACATTCAAACACAACCAATGGACGTTTCGCTTATGTAAATAGGGTAAAAGTGAATCTGGATTCAAAAGATGGAATTTATTTATATCAAAAGTGACCCATACACGGGTAAGTTTGTACAAGGAGACATAAACCCTAGTAAGATAATTTTGTCATGAAGTTTTACAAAAAGAATCAGCTATGTGGGAAATAATCCTATTGAGTTTCAATTCTACTATTGCCACTCAAGTATCTCATCTTCTTGCTGTTGAGACGGAAACGATTGGATTGAGCTTTATCTGTTTGAGCTTGAGTAAGTAGTACAACTGGTTGCAGCTTCATGAGTGATCCAAACGAGACATAGTCATACGCTTTAATCCCTAACTTTTGCCTGGATTGCCCTTTCAGGTTTTCAATCCACCGGGATACCCTTTTTTGCCCAAGCCGCCTTTTCAGGTTTTCGACTTGCCGGGTGTACATCTTTTTATATATATATCCCTAATTTTTGCCCAAACCCTTTTGGTTTGCCGGGATGCCCTTATTTTTGCCTAGGCCTGTCAACCTAGCGGGTCTCTTTTTATGCGTAGTATTTTTTAACTATGTCTGCGTTTACAGGTTGTGGAAAGTCTTCACCATCCATTGTAGTCAGTATCATGGCACCTCCTAAGAACACTGTCTTGACTACAAATGGTCCCTCATATGTTGGAGTCCACTTGCCCCTAGGATCACCCTGTGGTAATATGATACGCTTGATTACCAAGTCACCAGCCTGATATACCTTTGGCTTAACCTTCTTGTTAAAAGCTTTGATCATCCGTTTCTGGTACATCTGGCCATGACAAACTGCTGCTAACCTTTTCTCATCAATCAAACTTATCTGGTCAAGTCGAGTCTGAATCCACTCATCTTCATCCAAGCCTGCATCCTTCATAATTCTCAAGGAGGGGATCTGAACTTCAATAGGCAGAACTGCTTCCATACCATAGACTAGGGAGAATGGGGTTGCCCCTGTTGAAGTACGTATTGTAGTACGATAACCATGCAGAGCAAATGGTAACATCTCGTGCCAATCCTTGTAAGTAACAGTCATCTTCTGTACAATCTTCTTAATGTTCTTATTAGCAGCTTCAACTGCCCCATTCATCTTTGGACGATACGGAGAAGAGTTGTGATGCTTAATCTTGAACTGCATCTTTGAAATCAACAAGGTAGTATGGGTCAACATATACTGTCTTAGTCGGCGAGCAGCCCATGCCAAAGCGCAGCAAGTTTTCTCGAGCAGTGAGTATCTTATTTCACAGTCGGTAAACTTTTTGCTAAGGTAGTATATTGCCTGCTCTTTTCGACCAGACTCGTCATGTTGCCCCAATACACACCCCACTGAGTTGTCTAATACTGTTGAATACATAATCAAGGGTCTTCCATCAACTGGTGGCATTAAAATTGGAGGTTCTAGCAAATATCTCTTGATTTCATCAAAGGCAGTCTGGCACTCATCATTCCATTCCATCACCTGATCTTTCTTCAACAACTTGAAGATTGGCTCATAGATGGTAGTTAATTGGGAAATAAATCTTGCAATGTAGTTCAATCGTCCCAAGAAACCTCTAACCTCCTTCTCAGTACGGGGAGTTGGCATCTCTCGTATAGCTTTCACTTTTGCAGGATCCACTTCAATACCTTTTCCACTGACAATGAAACCCAGGAGCTTTCCAGATCTAACTCCAAAAGTACACTTGTTTGGATTTAATCTCAACCTGTATTTCCTCAACCTCTCAAACAACTTGTGCAGATGATCAAGATGTTGTTCTTCATTCTGAGACCTGGCTATCATATCATCCACATATACCTCTATCTCATGATGAATCATATCATGAAACAAAGCCACCATAGCACGCTGATATGTTGCCCCTGCATTCTTCAAACCAAATGGCATTACCTTATAGCAAAAGGTGCCCCACTGTGTCACAATCATGCGGCTGTATAGCTTTCTCTTCTTGTTGTAACAACCTAGCAAGCTCCACAGGTATTTCACAATCGTCCTCGTTTCCGTCTTCAGTTTGATAGATCGGATTCTCGAAATTGTAATTGGCAATAGTAGAACTGTTATCAACTGGATCCAGAGTGGATGAGGATCGGCATTTTAGTGACGTGGGTGTGTGTAAGAACACATAGCTGATAAAGCAAAAATAAAAGAAAAAGAAAGACAAGGAACACAATATTTACGAAAACGAAACGTCCACTGATTTTATTGAATGCAGTATGCAAATGAAATGACAACTCGTAACAAGCACACCATTGTGCCCCGGGTAAGGCACATGGCTTGAAAGTTTTAATTGTTCCAAAAATTGCAAATTTAAAAACATAACACAGTAATAGTATTTACTCCTGACTAAAGGAGATAGGGATAACATCTTCAGCTGTCCAATTATTGAGTCCAGCACCCACAGTAGGAAAAATCCATGCCTCCAAGTTGAAAGTGTTTACATGGCTGACAAAGTATTCTTCCTCTCCAAAGACAGTAACAACTTTTCCATTCACCGAATATCTCAACTTTTGATGTAATGTGGAGGTCACAGCACCTGCCCCATGGATCCAGGGACGACCAAGCAGACATGAGTACGAAGGACGAATATCCATCACATAGAATGTAGCAGTAAACATCTGAGAGCCAACCTTGATTGGAATATCAATTTCCCCATGCACCACTCTTCTAGAACCATCAAAAGCCTTTACCACAATATTACTGGGCTTCAATACCGTATCTTCAGGACTCAGCTTGTTCAGGACTTCCTTAGGCAACACATTCAGAGAGGAACCATTGTCTATCAGCACATGAGACAGGGTAGTGCCCCTGCATTCAATTGAAATATGCAAGGCCCTGTTATGATCCCTCTTGGCAGGGGTCAAGTCAGCATCAGAAAATCCTAACCCGTTGTCATAGGTCAGGTGAGCAACGCAATTCTCAAACTGGTCCACAGAAATTGCACTGGGTACATGAGCCATTTTTAGAAACTTGATCAATGACTTGGCATGAGCCTCAGAACATAATAACAGGGAGAGCATAGAAATCTTTGAGGGAGTATGCCCCAGCTGATCAACGATATCATAATCACTCTTGCGAATGATTTTCAATACTTCTTCCATCTGCTTAGAGAGGTCATCAGCAGCTGGCACATCAGTAGATACAGGCTCAATAACAGGACCCTTGCCCCGAGCATCAGTGGTGGAAGTAACAGCAGGAGTAACTGCACTCTTAGAAGCAACTGGAGGAGAGAAGACTCTTCCACTACGGGTGATCTTGCTAGATCCAGCAATATTATCAATGTCAACAGGCATATCAGGTAAAGGCTCCTGCTTGACACCATGTATGTAAACATCAGACCCATAGTGCCAAGGCACAGCTTTGTCAGATGTATAAGAAATAGGACCAGGAGTGGTAATGATCAGAGGAACTACTCTGGCTTCAGCAACAACTTTCACAGGACCTTCAGCAGTGATCTGGATTGGGCCCTGATGAGTGATTTTAATGGGACCCTTTGAAGTGATTCTTAGTGGTACTTTGTCAACCATGTCAACCTCTTCAATCTTTTTACCCTGAGTCAGATGATCCACCATACTTTCTACAGATGCTGGTCTTCTTTCAAACACTATAGTATATTTATCCATGAGACGTTGAATCCCATCTCTCAAAATGAAGCAACTATCCGGCTTATAGGTACAATATAGACAATCTTCATGACAACCTGGAAAGATCCCAGCTTGTACTAACCTCTTTTTGATAACAGACAATGGTGTGCTCAACTCCATAACTGAATAGACATGCAGATCTTCATCAATATCTTTATCAATGGCGTTGACAGTCTTCTCGTGATTTGGCATTGGAGCTGTAATCACATTTGGAGTACCTGGTGGATCAAACTCAATTTCTCCAGCATCAATCATATCCTGAATTTTGTTCTTCAAGACCCAGCAGTTATTAGTATCATGTCCTGGACAGTTTGAATGATATGCACATCGTGCATTGGGATTGTACTTGGGAGAGGTAACATTGGGATTCCGAGGGGCCTCCCTCAGGGTAATAAGTTCAGCTTTCAACAAGTGTTGCAATGCCTGAGCCATTGACATGTTGATCTTCGTGAACTGTCTTCTAGCCCTCTGTTGGTTGCCTTGAGGCTGCTCTGTTGTTGCAGGAGTTGGATTTGAAATATGAACTGCACTAACAGACTGATGCCTTCTGTTACGATCAGGCTGACCATACACAGCATTAGATTCTTTCTTCCCAGTGGGAGGCTTCTTTGCAGAACCTGATGAAGAAGTGCCCATTTGGATCTTACCACTCTTGATGCCATTCTCTACTCGCTCTCCTGTCATGATCAACTCAGTGAAGCCAGATGATGAGCTTCCAATGAGATGACTGTAAAACGGACCATTCAGCGTACACATGAACATATCAACCAATTCCCTATCAGTCAAAGGAGGTTGAACTCTTCCAGCTAAGTCTCTCCACTTCTGAACATACTCCTTAAAGCTTTCTTTGGCACCCGTAGACATGCTTGCTTTGTGAAGTAGCTTTGTTAGCTCTAGGATCCTTGCTTGGCTTGCTTTGTAACGAGCCTCGAAAGTATCCCTTTGCTCTTTCAGTTGGATCCATGATCTCTGCAAGTCTTCCATATCAGTAGGCATGTCTGGGTGAAGGATGGTATAAGCTGTGTCTCCTTCAGCAACAGGTTCCATGGTAACCGGTTAGGATGGCAGGATATGGCATCATGAGTGTCTGAGCACGAAATCGTACCCATCTGAGATAAGCCTCCATAGGAATGGTGTACTTAGGCTCCAGTGTCTTGCTGTCAATCCTGTTTACCTTTCCCCAAGCTCGTATGAATCTCTGACGGTAACCCTGAAGATCGTTGTCGTAGTCAAACACAATGCCCTGAATCAACATGTCATGTGGACCATCGCTCCGGGCGTAACCAAACTGTCGTAAAGCTAGAGATGGGTTGTAGGTGATGCCTCCTCTTATGCCTAGAAGTGGTACATTAGGAAACTCCCACAACGGTCAATGATGGTGACATCCTCCATAGATCTGGAGCACCAATGGATGTCTGAGTGAGAAAGTGACATGATCCTCTTGGACCATCTGAACCCTTGCTCATTCTTCATTACTGAGCGAGGAAGGTGAGAAATAAACCACCCAGAAAGTAAAGGTATGCAGCACATCAAAGTTCCTCTTGCCCTTGTAGTACGGGTGTGAAGAGAATGTAGGATGTCTCCAAGTAAGGTAGGCACTGGATTGTGACTCAGGAATATGTTGATGGCATGAACGTCTATGAACTGATCAGGATTGGGGAACAACACTAAGCCATAAATCAATAAGGCTAAGATCTCCTCAAAAGCATCGTAGCTCATAGCCTTCAAGAACATTTGAGCTTTATCCACTAATACCTTGGCAAGAATACCTTTAACTCCACTTCTCGTCTCTAGAACAATGTCAGACTTCTTCAGATGTAGAGCTGCAGCAATAACTTCTGGTTTAAGCTCCTTCTCTAAGCCTGTGAATGGCTTCTGATCAAGAACAGGTATACCCAGAAGTTTAGGGAACTCCTCCATGGTTGGAACCAGCTGATAATCAGGAAATGTAAAGCAATGGTGCTTAGGGTCAAAGAACTGAAACAGCACACTCATCATGTCTTCACTGAACCCTGAAGTAACTAGATCCAATAAGTGACCATGTCTCTTGTTGAACTGGGAATGATCAGGCACTAGGGAAACCAACTCCTTGAGCTTAGCAGGTATCCCTACAAAGTTGATCCTGATGGTGTTTCTACGAGCAGAAGCCATGACCTGCAACAAAGAACAAAGATAAATCCCTTGGTCCTTGAAATGGTTAGGGAAAATGATATGCTCATGATGCATGATGATGTCATGATGTTATGTTCAATCACAAACATGTGGCACACACAAACAAGTCACACAATTGCCCTAGGTTTAAAGGCTTGCATGAGGTTTAAAGGTAAGTACCCTCCCCTGAAGTTAGATGGTTCATTCTGTCCTACAAAAGTAACCGGGTTCTAAGGGATCTCCATATCATTGATCCTTCACAAGGGTGGTTGTTCAGAAGGCAACTTACTTGCCAACCAAAACCCTCCAAGTTTAAGATCTCAATGAGCGTAGTATCGAGTGTCAACCAACTTCAGTCTGCACCAAAGCCGGTTACCTCACTACTTTCTAAAGGCCAAGATGGGTTAACTAGGGTTCTAAAAGTCAGTTAGTGCATTGACAACATATGGCAGCCTCAATATTATCCTCAACTTGACTTAAGGAATATAAGCACCAACCAAGAAGTCGCACTAACTATGGCCACCAGATCAACTGTATCGATATACGTCGTACAATTTCCTTGGTCTATTGCCATTTACCTAAGGTACACTAGATCCGGGTTAGGACCTTTCACACATAAGAGCACCCCAACAATATAATAATAAAGCAAACAAGGCAAACAATTTAAAGTGATCTTAATTCCTAAGGGTACCCCTCTTAAATAAATCCCCAGCAGAGTCGCCAGTTCTGTAACACGGTGGGAGAACTGACTTTAAACAATGTTGCGGATAGCAAGAGTCGCCACCGACTTTTATTTTATCCATAAGGAAAGGTTATAAAAGAACAGGAAAGACCTTAGAGAATATTTTGGGTTCGGGGGGTAGGTTATGAAAAGGGAAGGTGTTAGCACCCTTTTCATCCATGGTTATCCATGGGCTCTTAGGTACTTAAGCTCACTTTTGAATTGTTTTGAAAGTGTAGTGTGTGAATAGAAAATTTTCAGAATAGTTAATAAATAATCCATGTAAGGATGTGTTAAGAACTTGTTTGAAAACTTGTTGAAAATTTGTTTAAGTGTGAAACAGTTTTGAAGTGAGCAAGCACCTAGGAGTAACCTACCCTAATGTTTAAAGGTCTTTCTTATTCTTTATTCTTTCCTTTAGTAAGACTATCCCTACTATAATGGAGTAGGTAGTCCTTACTTTGGATGTTAAGGGACATGTGAGGGACAATTGGATTTTTGAAGGCCATTGTGGGATGTAATAAGCACGTATAAGGGACCATCATCATTTTTCGAAAGGGACTCGATTCGTAAAGGCAACCATAAGGGACTTTGATGATTTTTTTCTATTTGAGGGACTTGCTTTATACACCCCACTTAACCATTATTCGTAGGCAACTTGAGGGATATCCTTAGGAAGTGAGACGGCGATTAAAATCGACTTACGTGTGTGACGTGTTTATTTTAATTATCTTTATTTAAAAGTGATCTAAATTTATTTTAATATTACATACATGTTGTTACACTCCCTAATTACTAACCATAATAATAATTAAATAAT